>JAOXXN010000220.1:2522737-2534131 GCA_026770055.1 Myrmophylax atrothorax | reverse complement strand
GGCCCTGGCACAGGTTGCCCAGAGAAGCTGTGGCTGCCCCATCCCTGGAAGTGCCCAAGGCCAGGTTGGATGGGGCTTGGAGTGACCTGGGCTGGTGGAAGTTGTCCCTGACCATGGACAACTGATCTTTAAGGTTCCTTCCAACCCAAACCATTGCATGATCCTGTAATTGAGCACCTTGAGTGTCAGCACCCCAGAGCACGAGGCCGAGCAGGAGCCTCCAGCTGCCTGGAGCATCCCCGTGCCAGCTCCATCCCACTGCCCATAAGGACACCTCCACAGGGCAGGAAACGTTTGCAGAGCCAGCACAGAGCCTGACTCAAGAGCTGCACTCATGCCTGTTTTCCACCCTGAGGTAGAAAATATTTGGTAATTAAAGTCATCAAGCCCCAAACCCGAGCGAGGGCAGCCGGGGCTGTGGGCAGAGGGGTGGGGGCCGTGTGGCCAGGCAGGAGGCAGGACCTGCCTCCCACGTCAGCAATACTCTGGCAGGAAAACACGATTTTCCTGCTTGGCTGTGGCCTGGGAGCTGCTGGGCTGAGCCCCAGCTCCTGGCTGTGCCTGGGATGGTGGGAAGTTTCCTGGGGAAGGCGGTGCCAGAGCTGAAACCTGCTCAAAATCAGGTCTTTTAGTGGGCAAAGAGTGGTGCTGCCTAGTTTTTAAGTGCTTCTTTCACTCCTGGAATCTTTGTGTAGCCTCTGTTTTGCCAGAGCTGCTGTTTAGGGAACAGAAGGATTAGATCCACACCTGGGTTTCAGTGGGAGTTTCCATCCTCCCATATTAGACTAAACCTCCTGAAATTTGTTCTTTTGCTTTTTTTATTGTGCTGGGAGTGTCCAAGCTCGTTGGGCAGTGTGTGCCCTCAGCCCTGTCAGGGCCTGGCTCCTTTGCAGGAGGTTGGGTGCAGTGACCCCTCACCCCCTCAGGATTCTGCCTGAGCATCATTTCTGGATGGAGCTCTGCCCCCCAGGACCCACAACACCAGGGCACTGTGAGCAAAACCAGCTCTGGAAAAAAGAGGAGTTGATCTCCTGCTAATAAACCCCCAATTTATGATCTTTAATTCCCCCCAGGACTCCCAGATTCTGCTGTGAGAGAGGGGAGATGCGAGCCCCTCTGCCACCCCTGCTGCCAGCCAGACTTGTGCCAACAAGTCCTCTCCTCCCTCTCCTTCTCCACAGCATGTGATGGAAAAGCCTTCCCAGGCTGGGCAGTGGGCAGGGAGGGCTCAGTGCTGGGGAGATTCTGCATTCCTGCAGCCCAGATTTCTCTCTGAGATGGTTCTCCCTGCCCCTCGCTGCTCCCAGATACTGTTTCATATTCCATGAAAGCTCTTTTGTTGTTGTTGAGCTCTTTCATTTTTCCCCCCTAAATTAGAGGCTCTGTTTCTGCCTCTGGTGATGATTCATGTGGGAATTTTCACCTCCCTTTTCCAGGCTCTGTTTCTGTAACACCAGCTCTTCTGTAAGGACTGGAGATGTGCAACACTGTTCCTCACACAGCCAGTGCCCAGCCTGGTGTCCCTGGAGCCCTTGGCTGCTCCAAGACTGTCCCTTGCCCTGTCTGGTGTCACATGGGGCTGGGGCAGTGCCCACCTGTGGCTGGGAGCTGTGGATGGAGGAGCACTGGCCTCTGGAAGCTCAGCCTGACTCTGCCTCCCCCTGGGCACTGAGAAAGGATCAGATTTTACTTTCTCAGTGTTTTTTTTTTTTTTCCCTGTATACTAAGCTGCCCCTTAGGAAAAGCTGCTTAGGCTTGGAGTTAATTGCAATAATCTTAGAAAAGCCTGTGTGCACTGGGAAAGATCTGCTCACTGCCTCAGGCTGTCCCTCCTGGGAAGGGAGAGCCCACCCCTGGCTGTGTCCCCCCAGCACATCCCAGTCCTGGGTTGTCCAAGGAAGTGCCATGACCCTGCACTGTCTTCGCTTCAGGGATGCCCTCAGGGAGGTCTGAGCAGGGCAATTCTGCTGGGGGACAGGTCACCCTGGGCTCAGAGCCCTCCCTGCTTCCATCCTGCTGGGGCTCCAGGCATGGAGAGGGGATTTGGGCACTTGGGGAGTCACTCCCAGGGTTGTTTCTCTTGTTGTGAGGCACCTCCACAGCCTGGAGAGGCTGGGACGAGGCAGGGACATGTGTGGGACAGCTCTCAGGCTGTCCTGCCTGCCCACTGTCCCCATCTCCTCCTCCTCCACATGGGATGTGACCATGGGCTCCCAGCACCCTGCCCCTCCTCCTGGTGGGTGCTATGGGAGGATGGGGTTGACATCACCACCCCCTCGTGCTGGTGACCCCGTGAGCTGTGCTGCAGTGACTCACTCTGGGGACAGCCCAACTGGCTGGGGACGGGGCCCTGAGTCATTCCTGATGCCTCTTGGCCACTTTCCTCTTCCTCTTGAGCTGCTCCACTCCCTACAGGCCCCCCCTTTGCTCCAGTACCCCCTGTCTTGTGGTGCTGGGGAGCTCTCTGGGCCCCATGGGGTGTCAGAGGTCACTGAGCCCCCCATCCTGCTGAGCCCCTGGTCCTGCTGTGCCTTTGGAGCTCACTGAGCTCTGGATCTTCATGTACAATCAGGGGTCACTGAGCCCCCCATCCTTCTGAGCCCCTGCTCCTGCTGTCCCTTCAGGGCTTACCAAGCCCCTGGCTCCTGACATATCACTGGGGGTCACTGAGCCCCCCATCCTGCTGAGCCCCTGCTCCTGGGTGCCTCCCTGCCCTCGGTCTGGCTCTGGAGGGGATCAGTCTGGACAGAGAAAGAGACCCCCAATCACTGCTGCCCCCCACCCAGTGGCTTGGGATGGGACTCCCCAGTCCTGGAGACAGCCCTGAGCTCCTTGCACAGGTCCAAGGGTGTGGGGGACAGGAGGGACCCCCTGCAAAAGTGAGGTTCTGCCTCACTCCTTGTGCCAGGCTGCTCACTGGTGCCCCGTGCCCTCCTCAGGGATCTCAGAGGACTCCAGGGTGGAGGCTCCAGCCTTCACGGACGCCGTGCGCATGTACCGCCAGTCCAAGGAGCAGTACGGCACCTGGGACATGCTGTGTGGCAATGAGACCCAGGTGAGCAGCTGTCCCCACCCTGGGGGGTGCAGGTGGGGTGTGTGAGGGGGCTGAGCAGGGTCCCCAAAACCTCCTGCCTTACAGGTCCTGAGCAACCTGGTGATGGAGGAGCTGCTGCCCGAGCTCAGGAGCACCATCGGCCCCCGGCTGAAGGGCAAGGCTCCGGAGCGCCAGCGGACCTGGATCCAGGTGTGAGGCTGGGGCTGCCTGGGGGGTCACCGTCTCCTGCCCTCACCCTGCCTGCAGTCCCAGCCTGGGGGGCTGCAATGCCTCCTCCCTTCCCTGCTGGGCTCGGTGCCCACCAGCTTTCCTGCCCCCTCTCCTGGCCCCCTCCAAAGAATCCGTCCTTTCTCCACAGTGGCTTTTCAAAGCTCCTCCTGTGCCCCTGCCCAGCCCTGCCCAGCCCTGCCTGCTCTGCCTCGTCCCTGGGGCCAGGGAAGCAAACAGGAGGAAGCCCAGCCCCGGAGCAAAGCTTGTCCTGGCTATATTTAGCGAGCCATTTTTAGAGCAGCGCACGCTAAATCCAACCCAAACCCTTGCGAAAGTCTGAGGGCTCTTCAAAACTGCCTGTTAAAACCTTAAAACCCAATACATAATTACCACCAGGCTCCTAATGGGCCACTGGAGCAGCCTAAAAACACACAAACGCTGCTTTTTCAGTAGCTGTAGTCTTAGCTGCAAAGCTGGGAAGCCCAAGGGAGGGAGAAGGGGATGGCTCTGCATCCTGCTGGCCCTGAAATCCCAGCATTTGACTGCAAAGCCAGCGTGAAACTTCAGTGAGTGGTTCCATCCTGCTCATGGGGTTGCCTCTTGAGACCCCAGGCAGGCTGAGGTGGGCAGGGCACAGCTTTCTAATGGGGTCAGGGGCTCTCCTGCTTGGACCACCAGTATCCCTGGACCACCAGCATCCCCATCCCTGCAGCATCCCCATCCCTGCAGCATCCCCAGACCACCAGAATCCCCAGACCTGACTGGGATAGGTTTTCTGCTGGAGGCTCAACTCTGTGCCCCTCCAGCACCACTTGAAAGCACCGTAGGAGCTTCATCTCACTCGGCTGGTGGGACCCTGGTTTGAAAACCTACTGCCAGGCTGTGAGAAAGGGTCATGTCAGGGCAGGGGTGAAGGCTTGGCAGGTCCTGCAGGTGATGGGTTGTGGGGGGCAGTTGGAGGCGTGGGGGCAGTCAGATGACCACCCCACTGTCCCTGTTCTCCCCAGATCTCAGATGCTGTCTACAGGATGGTGTACGAGCAGACCAACACGCAGTACGAGGCGGCCATGGCCAGGTGTGAGCAGGAGCGGCCCCAGCTGGAGAGCACCATCCGCACCGACATGGACCAGATCATCACTTCCAAGGAGCACTTGGCCAGCAAGATCCGAGGTACAGCCCTGCAGGGATAGACATGGGGGTGTGTGGGTGTGTCCATGACCAGCATCATCCGTGTTTCACCAAGGTGTGGCTGTTCCCGGGGTGCAGCTCCTGGGACCCTTGCGGAGATGCCACCAGCCACAGTTGTGGGGCACATGTACTCATTGGCATTGTCTCAGGAGATGGGTGGGACAAGGTGGGCCCACACTGCCCACCAGACAAGGTGGGCAGTCACCCCCCAAGCACAGCAGTGGGGCAGGAATGGATTTAATACAGACTTGGAGTTCTCTGAAAAAATCCCTTGTCCTGCAAGTGGGAGCCTTCTGGAGCAGCTCAGGGAGAGGGGGCAGGTCCTTCTCCCTGAGGTGGGTTTAGGACCTGATGTGAAGAGCTGGAAGGGCAGAGAAGGAACCTCACCATGCTTCTCCCCACTGTCTGCCCAGCCTTTGTCCTGCCCAAAGCAGAGGTGTGTGTCCGTAACCACGTCCAGCCCTACATCTCCTCCATCCTGGAGGCCCTGATGACCCCCACGAGCCAGGGCTTTGCCGAGGTGCGGGAGGTCTTCTTCAAGGAGGTCACAGACATGAACATGAACGTCGTCAACGAGGGTGGCCTGGAGAAGTTGGTGGAGGTGAGACCTGGCAATGCTCCCTGCTCACTGGTGGGCTGTGGGGGACAGGGCCAGTCCTGCTGCCCTCCCCAGTGTGGTCAGCACTGGGGGACCCCAGGCTGAGAAAATCCATGGGAATTTTTTCCCATGAGTATGTGGAGAAGCTGTCCCTCCCTGCTGAGCCTGGCTTTGTCCCCAGTACATGGAGAAGCTCTCCCACCTGGCCTTCCACCCTGTCAAGATGCAGTCGTGCTATGAGAAGATGGAACAGCTGAAACTGGAAGGTCTTCAGCAGCGATTTGATGTCTCCAGCACATCTGTCTTCAAGCAGAGGGCCCAGATCCACATGAGACAGGTGGGATGGGGACTGGGGTCCTCCTGTGTCCCCCCAGGCTGGGAATAGAGAGCTGAAGAGCCCAGGCTGGTCCATCCCAGGCAGGGGTTTGGCTGGGCTGTCTGTCCTCTACCAGGCATCCAGCTAAGGGTGGGTGATGGATCAATCCCCTTTGGTCCAGAGCTCAAGCAGGGAGGGGGCCCTGAGGGTGGGCAGCAGTGTGGGCACCTCCCCAGCTCAGCTCCCAGGCCTGGGCATCATAGCACAGCTGCCCCTTTGCCACTGAGCCCCCTGACACCAACAAGGCCAGTAGCCCAATTTTGGTGTCTGATCCAGCCAAACCTGGAGTGGGGAGTAGGAGGATGGGGGGATGCAAACCAGCTTTGAGCACCCTGCTTCCTCACACTCTTGGTCCTTGTGATGGAGGCTGTGAATGCCATGCTGGGGTACCAGGGACTTTTCCAGAGTGAAGGATATTTGCCTGTTGGATATTAGGAAGAAATTCTTCCCTGGGAGGGTGGGCAGGCCCTGGCACAGGGTACCCAGAGAAGCTGTGGCTGCCCCATCTCTGGAAGTGCCCAAGGCCAGGCTGGACAGGGCTTGGAGCAACCTGGGATGGTGGAAGGTGTCCCTGCCCACAGCAAAGACTGGTACAAGACAATCCTTAAGGTCCCTGCCAACCCAAGCCATTCCAGGATTCTGTGATAAGGCTCATCTGGGTATGGCAGTGCCCCAAGAGCCCCCTGCCCACCCTTGTGGTTGGTCCCTCTGGGTGTCCCCCTGTGTTGACCACCCACCTGCCTCTGCTCCCAGCAAATGGACGATGCCGTGTACACCTTTGAGACGCTACTGCACCAGGAGCTGGGGAAGCTGCAGGGCAAAGACGACCTGTGCAAGTCCATCCAGCGCATCCTCGAGAGGGTGCTCAAGGTGAGGCAGGGGCTTGGGGCCTTTGGTGGCCTCCACTGGCCTTGTTCCAGGGCCAGCAGACCAGGGAAGATGCCAGGAGCAATGTTATCTACTTCAACAAATGTCTTCTGGGGAAATATTTCTTTATATTGAGGTTTTCATGGATTTTGCTGGGGGCAGGTGAGTGGGAAATCACTTGGAGGAGTCAGGTCCCCTCTGACCATATGTGTCACTGTAAAAGCCACCCAAGGTTCAGACTGGCCCCAAAATCTTCCTTCAGACAGCCTTGGAGGGCTTGGCACCTACCCAGGCTCAGGCACCCTGGGAACCAGCTGCAAGGAGGGATGTGAGGGCAGAGGAGTCTGTTCACATCTGTACAGATGGGTTGAGTGGGCAGACCTTGGGGATTTGTACCCATGGGCAGGGCTCTGCCAGCCCTCAGCTGTCTGTGACCCTCTCACTTGCCCTGCAGAAATTTGACTATGACAGCAGCACCGTGAGGAAGAAGTTCTTCAGGGAGGCCCTGCTGCAGATCACCATCCCCTTCCTGCTGAAAAAGCTGGCACCCACCTGCAAGGGGGTAAGAGGGTAAAGTTTGGGATGGGGGAAAGGACCACCTGCCCCTGCAGAGAGGCTGCAGCATCTCTCCCACCTCTCCCCTCTGGACTGGACTGAGCTGCCTGTTCTCCTGGCAGGAATTGGCCAAGTTTCAGGAGCTGATCTTTGAGGACTTTGCCAGCTTCATCCTAGTGGAGAACACGTATGAGGAGGTGGTGCTGCAGTCAGTGATGAAAGACATCATGCAAGGTAGGGTCCTGTGGCACCTGTGTGAGGAGGGGTGACCTTCCACAGGGTGCTGGGGCTTGTACAAGGGAAGTGACCCAGTGCATGGTGCTGGGGGCTGTTTGAGGAGGGGTGACCCCATGCAGGGTGCTGGGGGCTGTACAAAGAAGGGTGACCCCATGCAGGGTGCTGGGGGCTGTACAAAGAGGGGTGACCCCATACAGGGTGCTGGGGGCTGTTTGAGGAGGGGGTGACCCCGTGCAGAGTGCTGGGGGCTGTACAAAGAGGGGTGACCCTGTGCAGAGTGCTGGGGGCTGTACAAAGAGGGGTGACCCCATGCAGGGTGCTGGGGGCTGTTTGAAGAGGGGGTAAACTCATGCCAGGTGCTGGGTCCTGCCCCAGGAGCAGCTTCCCCCCATGGCTTTCCCGCTGGCAGGGCTGAGCAGTGGGTGGGATGCTGAGCCCTCTGCCCACCTCTCGACACCACTCCTTGCCCCCACGGGGAGGACTGGGAGAGGTGCCCCAGCCTGGCAGATGCCAGCAGCCCCTGTGACCTCCCTGTGCCTGTCCCCAGCTGTGAAGGAGGCGGCCGTACAGCGGAAGCACAACCTGTACCGGGACAGCATGGTCATGCACAACAGCGACCCCAACCTGCACCTGCTGGGCGAGGGCACCCCCATCGACTGGGGCGAGGAGTACCCGGGGCATTCCGAGCCCGAGCCGGCCGCCGACAGGCGCCGCAGGGCCAAGCAGGTGGTGTCGGTGATCCAGGACGACGAGGGAGCCCTGCCCTACGAAATGGGCACCGAGGCGCTGCTGCAGTCCGGCTCCCCGGAGCCCCCGGAGCGGCAGGAGCCGGGCCCTGGGGTGCCACCGAGTTCCCCAGGTGGGGTGCAGGAGATCCGGGAGGCGCTGGCACAGGAGAGCATCGGGCACGGTGTGGAGGCGGAGGAGCAGCTGACGAACGGCACGGATGCCAGGCGGGAGAGTGGTGCCAGCGAGGAGGTGGTGGCAGGGTCTGTCCCAGGGGATGTCACCCCCCGGGGTCCAGCCGGCGAGGGGGACGGGGTGCACCGTGCCACACCGGCATCGCCCGTGCCTGGACCCGAGGTGCCACCCAGGGCTGGGACGCGGCGTGCTGCACCAGCGCCGCCTGTGCCCGGAGCTGAGGGCCCACCAGGGGCTGGGGGGCAACGTGCCACGCCGGCATCACCTGTCCCTGCAGCCGAGGTCCCATCAGGGACTGGGAGACAACGTCCCACACCAGCATCACCTGTCCCCGGAGCCGAGGTCCCCTCAGGGGCTGGGGAACAACGTCCTGCACCAGCCTCACCTATGCTGGCATCACCTGTGCCCGGAGCCAATGTCTCATCAGGGGCTGAGGTGCCACATGCCACACCAAGATCATCCGTGCTGGCATCACCTGTGCCCGGAGCCGATGTCCCATTAGAGGCTGAGATGCCACATGCCACACCAAGGTCATCCGTGCTGGCATCACCTGTGCCTGGAGCCGATGTCCCATCGGGGGCTGAGATGCCACATGCCACACCAAGGTCATCCGTGCTGGCATCACCTGTGCCCGGAGCCACCATCCCATCAGAGTCCAGCGTGCAACACGCCACACCAGCATCACCCCAACCCCGAGCCCATGTCCCACTCGAGGCCGAGGTGCCCCATGGCACACCAGCAGCATCACCTGCCCCCGGAGCCGAGAGCCCCTCCCCGGCCGCCGGGCCCGCGTGTCACCAGCCCAGTGATCGGGAGACGGGCGAGGATACGACCCCTGCGGGCGGGGAGTGCAGCCCCCCGCAGCCCACGGGCACCACAGAGAGCGGAGAGGGGGTGCAGACTGAGTTCTAGCCCCACTCCCCCCACCGTGGACTGGCCCTAGGGGCACCGGGGAACTGGGGAGGGGGAACAGGAGCCACCGCGCTGCCGGGGCTGGAGAGCGGCGCCGCGGGAGAGGGAGGGGTTGGGAACCACCGAGACCTTACTGCCTGGCCGGGGGTCCCCGCTGCCGTGGGGGGCTGGCCACAGCCACACGGGGCTATGTCAGACTAGGGATGGCCCCAGCCTGGCACGGGGCACCCCCTGCACTCTGCTCTGTCCTTCTGCCTTATTTTCTTTTCTACTGAAGAGATGCTTTACTGAAGAGATGCTTTATCTGCTCCCTCAGCACAAGTGCCTGGGGTTGCCGGGGGGGCTGGCACTAACCCCACTTGGGATGGGGGTGTGGGATGCTCCTGGTTGCCCCGGGGTTGTTCCCTGCCCCAGTCCAGGGGGTGTCCTGGGAGCTTGCTCCTCACCACCCCACCCGGCCGGCTCCGGGAGTGCCAGTGGGAGTGGAGGCTGCAAGGGATGATGGAAAACGGTGACAAGCAGGGGCACGGCAGGGATACTGGGTGAAGTGCTGCTGAGGGGGCGAGAGCTGGGGTGAGCATGGGCTCGTGGTACCCAGGCTGGGCTTACGGCATCCAGGCTGGGCTCATGGCACCCAGGCTGGGCTCATGGCATCCAGGCTGGGCTCATGGCACCCACATTTGGTTTGTGCTACTCAGACTGGGCTCATGGTACCCAGGCTGGGCTCACAGGTCATCACCTCAGGGTTTTCCAGCAGCTGTTTAAGTTCAGAGGGACATCTTCAGGGGAAGGTGGCACTCACACTGTGTCCCCAGCTGTGCCTGGCAGGACTGGGCTGTCTCCAGGCTCAGCTTGCTGTGCAGTGGAGGGATCCCAGCCCTTGCCCTCTGGAGCACCCCAGTACCATGCTCAGATTTCTCCAGCTCTCGAGCTCTGCAGGTTTAGGCACCTGCAGTGATAGTCGAGCAATGAGCTGACCTGGGTTTGCCGACCCCCCAGCAGCCTTGCCCACCACGGGGAGGGGGACAGGACTGCTGCAGCCTCCACACAGCGATGCCAAAAGCTCTGAAGCTGGGGGGGATCTGCAGGACTCATGGGTGTGAGACATGTGTACATGTGTGCACGGAGCAGGGACCAGCACCCCGACACTCACCTGTGCTTTAGGTGCCAGTTTCTGCCCCAGAAGGGGGGTGCCCAGCCTAACCGACTCGGGGAGGCCCCCCAAGGTGCGTTGGGAGGCCCCCCCCAAAGTGCCTTGCTTTGGGAACTTAAAACCTGTCTCTTCCAGGATATTTTATTAAGAAAGTTATACAAATGTTTAAAGATATGCTTATAATAATTAATAAAATGGAAAAGCTTTATTTAAAGCCAGAGGAGATTGTCCTTATTCCTGAATCTCCCTCCTGGGGAGTAGGGCTGGGGATCCCTATTCCTGCTGTGACTGGGGAGTGCCACATATTGAAATGACCCAGCAGTGACACAAACCACGAGCCAAGTTACTGAGATGATTTTATTAAAAGGGGTGTCCTGAGGAGGCAGCAAGAGGCACCCAGAGCAGCAGCTTCCCCTGGCTCGGGGGCTGCTCCGACCCCATCCCTGAAGCACTGGCAGGAGGGGGGGGGGTGGGGGGCAGCAGGACCCCCCTGCATCCCCAGAAGGCACTGTGTGAAGAGGGGCTTGGTGCAGGGCAGCTCTGGGCAGGAGGGCAGGGGGCCCTGTCCCCAGCATGTCCCCTTCCCCAGCAAGTCACCGGACCATTCCTGTTCCAGCCAGAATGAACCTCCTCGAAAAGTGGGGAGGGGAAGGAAATGTCCGGCACCCCCTCGCTGTCATCACCCGGCCAAAGGTCCCTGAGAGCCAGGGGACAGCCACCAGTGAAGGCTGGTGCTGCCACCTCAGTGCTGGCCACGGGGCTCCCTCCCTCCAGCACTGCCCCATCCGGGCAGGGCCAGCACCGAGAGTCCCACAGCAAGTCCCTGGGGCTCTGCGTCCCACCCAGCATGGGGACAAGGACAGACCCAGCAGAAGTGACAGCAGCTATTCCAGCCAAAGGAGCAGGAGGTGGGAGCACGTGTCCCAGCCCCAGAGCAGGGCTTAGCCCCGGCCGAGCAGGGGGTACACCAGGAAATAGCCCAGCGTGGAGCCCGCGATGGCCCCCAGGAAGATCCAGGCGTTGTAGGACATGACAGCCAACATCACCATGTAGCCCAGCACCACCTGCACCACGTGGAACAGCGTCTGCCCAACGTGGTACCGGAACCACCTGCGGAGGAAGATGGGAAACCCCCTCAAGGAGGGGCTGGGGCACATCCTCTCATCCCCACATCCCCTCATCTCCACATCCCCTTTATCCCCTCATCTCTTCATCCCCACATCCCCTCATCTCCACATCCCCTTTATCCCCTCATCTCTTCATCCCCACATCCCATCATCCCGTCATCCCCCCATCCCCCCATCCCCTCATTCCCACATCCC
>JAOXXN010000220.1:2504941-2516521 GCA_026770055.1 Myrmophylax atrothorax | reverse complement strand
GGTCACAGCATCCCGAGGGGCCTCAGCATCCCGAGGGGGTACCGCATCCCCAGGGGGCTCAGCATCCCGAGGGGGCACAGCATCCCCAGGGGGCTCAGCATCCCGAGGGGGCACAGCATCCTGGGTGGGCTTAGCATCTCGGGGGGGGCTCAGCATCCCGAGGGGGCTCAGCGTCCTAGGGAGGCTCAGCATCCCGCACAGCATCCCGGGGGGGCACAGCATCCCGGGGTGGGCTCAGCATCCCGGGGGCGGGGAGCTCAGCATCCCTTGGGAAAGCGGGTCCTGCGCCTTCCACGCTCCCTTTCGCTGCCCCCTTTGCTCCCGGCTCCATTCCCAGCTCCCGATCCCAGCGCCCACGGATTTTCCTGCTGTTTTCCTCCCCCTCCCTGGCAGAAGGACCGGGGGGTGTCACCCTCGGTTTGCACCCACGAAATGCTGAAGGGATTTTGGGGCTGTTCACGCTGGAGAAGAGAGGGCTCCAAGGAGACCTCGGGCCACCCCCAGTGCCTAAAAATGCTCCAAGAGAGCTGGAAAGGGACTTTGGACATGGGAGTGACAGGACAAGGGGGAATGGCTTCCCGCTGCCAGAGGGCAGGGATAGATGGGATATTGGGAAGGAATTGTGCCTGTGAGGATGGTGAGGCCCTGGCACCGGCTGCCCCGTCCCTGGAAGCGTCCAAGGCCAGGTTGGACAGGGCTTGGAGCAACCTGGGCTAGTGGAAAGTGTCCCTGCCCATGGCAGGGGGTGGGACGAGATTTTCTTTAAGGTCCCTTCCAACCCAAACCATCCCAGGATTTTTTTCCCCCAGGGGATAGGCAGGAGAAAGAGGAACTTTCTTTCCAGCTGCAGCTTTATCAAAAGCACAAGGGCACTCACTCCATGCTGGCACATCCCAGCCATCTCCACCACACCAGGGAAGAGGGAGAGGTGAACTGCCCCTCCCTCCATCTCTCCAAGTGCCAGGAGGTGCCGATGCCCACAAAGGTACCCAGTGCCTGCCAGCAGATTTGTAGCTCCCACTATGGGAAGGGCAGGTTCAATATTGCTTTGGGTACTGAGTGTTTTTTTTCCTTACAGACAGAAAGGAGTTATTCATGGTGTGTTTGCTGCTTGAGTTAAGAAATACTGGAGAAACCCACCAACTAGTTCTCTTTAAAATCTTTCCTCCAAAGTTTCCATTGAAAATGGACAGAGATTTTTTTTTTTTGGCTGGGCTGGAGCTGGTGGAGCAGCAACTGGAAGCACCACATGGACCTGGCCAGGCTCTCCCAGGCTCACTGGGCTTCTCAGGCAGATCCTGGGGAAATGAGGCTCCAACTATTTGTGCACTTGACCTTGGCAAAGAAAAGCCCCTTTCCTGCCCCTCCTCCCAAGCTGGCAGTAGTTTTGTTCTTTTCTTTCCCTTTAGCAGACAGTTCCCCGTGCTTATAATCACATGAACCTCCCCCAAGCAGTCATTAAATCAGCACCTTTCCATATATAATATATACATATATAATATATATATAATTTATAGAGAAACGACTTTTGTAAACAATATTCTTCTACTCCAGAAGGAAGGAAGTGTAGTCCGTGCCATAACACAGCTGCAAACACGGATCTCAGAGAGAACCAGCAGAGCCCTGTGCCACCCCCAGCCCCCACACACGTCCTCTTGGGCGGGGAGGGAACCGGCTGGCTCGGTTTGGGTGGCACCAGTTTCAGCTGAAGCAAACTGGTCCGACTGTGAAACCGAACTGGTGCGAGGCGTCGCCGTTGTGAAACACCGCCAGGTCCCGCAGGGGCAGCAGCGAGAGCTCCTCCGTGCTGAACTGGAAGATGGTGTCGGTGATGGAGGACTCGTTGTCCAGCTGAAAGGTGCACAAAGGGCAGCTGGGTGGCACCAAACCCCTCGTCCTGGGGCCTCAAGGACCCTCTGGGAGCACCTGCTGTCCCCTCGGCTGCTCTGGTGGCTCCTTGGTGCACACAGCACGGCCATCCCCAGCCCTTCTTGGCTTTTCCAGGGGAGGGACCTCCCCTGTGCCCACCTCACCCCCTGCCACATCTGATACAGGGACCCCTCAAGGAAAAAGGATTTTATCCCTTCTCCATAAAATCATATGGTCTTTACTAAATTTTTAATCCGACCTGTACTAACTTTCTATTTTATATTAATTTTTGATTTTAAGTTTGTCAGTGATCTTAACCGTGCAGAGCTTTAGATGAGGAATTTAACCCTGTAACTGTGAGATGAACTTTAAGAAATAAACCAAACCCCTGCTTAGATTAGAAGCTAAGCTGTAAGAAATAAATCAGAAAACCTGTCTAGGTTAGAAGTCTGAAGCTGTAACATTTTTTAGTTAAAAGAAAGTAGAGAGCTGCAGAGATGCAGGCAGCCCATTAGAGCTGTTAAGAGTCACCCCAAATATGCTGCTTAACTTTGGGGAGGAGTTTGCAGTTGTAACTCAGGATATAAACCTGGAAACACAAAAGTCTCTTTGAACATGAGTTTGGTGGGGTTACCCCTCATGTTCCCAGTGCTCCAAGGGAGAATTTTGGTGTATTATATTGGATTTGACTGTTTCTTAATTCATATCCCAGCCCAAAACTGGGGCAGGTCCTCGACCCCAGGGATGCTCTCCATCCCCACCCCACCGTGTGAAGCCTCATCCGTGCCATCTCCCCCAAACTTCGGCAGTGCCAACACTCGCCGAGGGGCTCTGCGATGGTCAGGAGGCTCTTCCAGGCACAGCCAAGGTGTGAGAGCGCCGGGCTTACCAGGCAGCCCTGCAGGCTGGCTGCATAGCTCTGCTCCCGGGAGTCGGCCAGGAAGAGGATTTCCTTCTCGGGCTGGGGCTGGCCCCGCTCGGGGGCAGGTCTGCAGGAGTACGAGACCTTCTGCGTGGCCAGGCGGCTGTGCAGGCGCAGGAAGCGGAGCTGCACCGCGCTGGCCCCCGCGTATTCCAGCTGCGGGGACAACGAGAGAGAACACCGGGATGCGGGGGCTGCTTGGAGCGGGCTGTGCCCCTCCCAGCCCCAACCCGGGCAGGATTCAGCGCCGATCACCGGTTTGGAGCTCTGCAAGGAAGGAGGTGGCACACCTAGCTGTGCATGGCCAGTGTGACCCGAGTGCTGCCCATCAGCAGACTATGACCCCAGGAGATGGGCTTTGTGTCCCCTTGGCTATTCCAGCCGAGCACTCACCAGGAAGCCCCCGGGCAGGGTGCTGAACCACTCGAAGGTGTCCTCAGAGGTGTAGGTGCTCAGCCAAGCCTTGATGGGGACCTGTGGGGAGCAGGGACCACGTCATGCTGTCCCAGCAGGTGACAGTGGCACTGCCAGGACAGGCATACAACCCATGTATGTGCCCTGCCCCAGCAGCCTGGGCACACACTGTGACCTGGATACTCACTCCAAACTTCTCCACCATGGCAGTGGTCACCTTGGCAAGGGACTGGTCACCACAACAAGGGACTGCTCACACTGTCCCTCTCCAGCCTCACCACCCCTCATCTCTATCCACCCCGAGGGGTAACACAGGGCTGAAGCTGCTCTATGAAAGCCATCCCATACCTGATTGTGGACGGGAGATATGCAGGTCTCCCCCCCTGCAGTGAAGTTGCAGAAGGCCACCAGTGCATCCTGGGGGCTGCCCTGGTTGGGGTCGATGTAGTATTGCCCTGGAGGGAGGCAGAAGGGAGCTCCTGGCACCGGGTTTTGGCACAGGGAGGGTGCCGCACAGTGCCATCCCACCCCAGCTGGTAGCACATCCCCGGCTGCAACCTCCATCCTCCTGGGATGCAGCCTGGCTGCCAGCCCGTTTCTCCAGGGGTGCTCATGAAACCCAGCTGACCTCATCTCCCAAATCCTTACTCCCTCCTAATTGCAAAGAGCTGCCCATCCCTGCACAGGCTCTGGAGAACTGGCCAGATCCAGGGCCAACGGTGGGGATCCCCTGTGCACCCTGGTACCGTCGGGCAGGCTGGGGTGTGCCAGCAGCAGCTCCTTGCAGGTGGTTGCTGGGTTGGTTTTGGTGCCATTGGGATGCTCAATAAAGGCTTGGAGCTCCTGCTTCAGAGTGTCCAGCAGAGCCCAGACTGCCGTGTAATTCAGCTGGTTGGAGGAATAAATTAGGTGCTAAAAGAAAAAGAGGGGGATATATCCAAGCTGACCTTAGTGCCACTCTCTTATTTTGGCCAGAATATTCATCTGGTGTTGAGGGAGGGGCTGGGACGTGAAGGGGACAAGGACAAGCATGGTGGGAGAGGGATTAATCATATCTGCTTGGTGCTTGTGCACAGGGGGCCTCAGAAGCAGCAGGACATGGGACAGCACCACTGTCAGCCCCCTCCCTCCCCGGGTGGCACCCACCAAAAATGGGATGGGGAGCCCCTCACCTGCAGCTCCTCCTGAGACAGCACCAGTGTGGGGCCGCTGGGACCAGGGGGGCCGGCGAGACCCTGGGTGACAGTGACACTGCTGGTGACATTGGCTGCTGCTCATGAGCCCCCTGCCATGCTGGCAGCTCCTCTGACAGCACCAGCAGCTGGATGTTCCCATGGTGTGGCATGGCAGGACCCTGCTGCCAAATCTGGCCCAAGGGGCGACTGGGGCTCCACTTACCGGCATTCCCGGGGTGCCCCTGGGTCCTGGCAGTCCCGGGAAGCCCCTCAGCCCCTGCCAAAGCACGAGGTGCAGGAGGGAAGGAAAGCAAGGTGTGGAGATGCTGCTGTGCTGAGCTGCACCCCAGGGGCCCCATGGGCCCCCCCTGCACCCCAGGGAGCAGGAAGGAGGGAAGGGTATCCTGACAGGGCTGATCCCAGCTCCAGGTGCTCCTCACTACTTACTTTGGGTCCAGACAAGCCCTGGAAGCAAAGGACAAGACCCAACTGAGTGGGAGGCAGGTGGGATCAAAGCCCCATCCCAGTGTAACCCCTGCAGGGCCAGGACTGAACCCAAACCTGCTGGAGGGTGAAGGACTCACCGGTGTCCCGGGGATTCCAGGGTGTCCCCGTGGGCCAGGGGGGCCACTGTCACCCTGCAAAGACACCAGAGGAGGTCAGGGCACTGCAAGGGGCAACCCCCAGCCATGAATCCTTCTACACCCAACCCCTTCCCGTGGATTTTGCATGGATATATGAGGAATTCACCCCAAATACCCATGTGACATTCCCCTCCACCCTCCCCTTACCTGCTTTCCCTTGGGTCCCGGCCTCCCAGGGACACCATGGGGTCCTGGCTTGCCCTAGGAGATGTGGCAGGTTGTCACACAGGGTGACAAAGGACCAGTGGGACAAAGGAAAAGAGGCAAAACTATCACACACCTTGAAGCCATCATCCCCTTGCTGGCCCAGGTCACCCATGCTGCCCTTCTCGCCCTAGGAGAGAGTAAGGGAGAGCTCTGGTGGCAAAGAGAAGGGCAGAACCCCCCTGGGACACCAGCCAGGGTGGGGGGCTCTGCCCTGCAGGGTGGGTGTTGGCACCCCTGCTCTCATTACACATCAGAGGTGGGCAGTGGAGGGTTTGCTGCCTGACTCTGCAGGAGGTACCTGCTTGAGGACATTTCCAAAGGCCAAACATCTCCTGACCTCCAGCAAGTGGCTGGAAATGGGGAGTTCCCAGTTAGGGCTGACTGTAAAATTTTGGCAAAAAGCCCCCAAAACACCCATGCTTTGGATTCAGAATTAGAGAAGGAGGGAGGCAGTGGGATGGATGATGCTCAGCTGCAAAACTGAAAGGATTTTAGCCCAGACTAAAATATCTTTCAGGAAAACCTCAGGAGTTCTCAGGAAACACTTTCAGAAAACAAAGACAATTTCTGGAGCAGGGGACAAACCCCAGCACTGGCTGCCACAGCCTCCCCTCCTCCTGCATTTCAGGCACTGCTCTCCGGCTTCTGCTGCTCACTGAGCTCACAGTAAATTTAAAGCTTTATTGATTCCCAGGGTTTCATTTTCCTGAAGGATGTGAGCAGCTTTTCATCACCAGAGACTGCTTGTCACTCTTATTTATGGCCGTGGGGTTGAGAAATGGGATGGTGAGGATGGGCTTGGCTTCTTGAGCCAAGGTTGGATCCATCAGCTCCTCAGGAATGGCACAGAGGAGGTTCATGCTGCATCAGCATCAATGCTGAGAGCAGTGGATTAAAAGACTGCAGCTCTTGCAATTCCAGGAGCACGGAGAAGGTGGAAAAGGACCTGGTTTGGGAGCAAATTGAAAGCTTTCATCTCCTTCCACCTGTGGACTGGGTGGTCAACCCCCACAGAAGGATGTTGCAGCCATCAGGGTTCAACAAGAGGGGAATAAATGAAGACATCAGCAAATTAAACACTCCTTATGCGCAGGGCTGTGCCTGGTGCATGTCACCTACCTTGTGTCCTTTGGGTCCAGGGTCTCCTTTCATGCCCTTCAGCCCTGGGATGCCCTAAGAGAGAAATGTGGCACTGCATCACTCTGCAGCTGAGCTGCTCCCACTGCTCCCTGGCAAGGAGGGACCTCACCACAACCTGCCAGGACTCTGAGACTTTCAGGCACTTGTAGAAACTTTGAGGCATTTTTCTCCTCTTGCCTTTGATTTTTCCTTGGGGGAGGATTCCTCAGCAAACCCCATTAAAATGCAGTTCAGGTGCCTTGGCTGGCTGAGAACATCCTGAATTTCTTTGGTGAAGTTGGCAAAGTTGGGATTTTTTTTTTTATTTCAAGCAGAGAGAAAAAACATTTCCAGTAATTAAAAGAAATATTTGAGTCCTGTTTTTTGGCCAGTGCTGGCCCACTGGCAGCTCCTCTGGGAAGATGCTCAGCACTGCCTGGCATCAGAAACTTCCCTGCAAGGGAAGGGCTTGGCCTCCAGAGCCACATATTGGAAATGATGTGACTTGCCTGACTGCACACACCCTCCTGGGGTGTTAATTCAGGAGGAGAAGGCAAAAGGAGATGGATGAACCACCTAGAAACTTCATTTGTTTTAAATGGGTCTCTGCTTTGGGTGTCCACAGAGCTGGGTCACACTGTGGTGCCCATGGGGGTCAAACGGGGAGCAGCAGCACCCCCAAACCTCCAGGCTGATACTCACGTAGGGTCCCTGGGGGCCTTGGGGGCCTTGAAGCCCTTTGTCACCTGGGTAGCCCTGAAATGCAAAAGTGACAAGCTCTGGCTGCTGTGCCCAGGGTGATGGTCCTGTGCCCCTGGCAGGGAGAGCAGCCCATGGGGGCTGGGGGTGTGGGAGATGCCCCCAGAGGGCTGGGAGGGATTGGGCACACAGAGCCCTCCAGCTCTGTTGATTTATTCTTCCCTAGTCCAGGGGCTCAGGCAGGTGGGAGCACCCCTGGCTTGGCAGCAACCCCAAATTGCCAAGGTGCCAAGGCAGCCCTCGCCCTGGGGGGGGGCAAAACCAACCTACCTTGGGCCCCCGGGGACCTCGTGGTGGCTGGTGGCCCATCTTGCCTCGCTTGCCCTGGGAACCACAGATTAAAGACTCAGGAGCAATTCTAAAATAAGCCAGACATCCCTGGGCCCCCTCACTGTCCCCATCAGGGATTGTGGGCCCCCAGCAAACCAGGGCACCTCTGCAAAGCCTCCCCAAACACCAGCTCCGTGCCTTCTGCCACCCTCCATGGGGACAGCAGTGCCACTTACCCGTCTGCCAGCTTCTCCAGGGATCCCTCCTTCTCCTTCATACCCCACGTTGCCCTGGGGGAGGAAGAGATGGGAGATGTGGGTGTCCAGCACCTTGGCCACGTCCCAGACCAGGACTGGGGAAGAGGAGCTGTGCCTGCATGGAGCTGGGGACAGAGCCCACCAGGCACTGTGGCATGGACACCAAGGCCATGGTCCCCTGTGCCCTCCTCAGGGGCATCAGAGACAGGGTGAAGGCCCCCATGGGTTAGGAAGGCTGAGCTGGGGAGATCTGCCAGCCCCTCACCCAAAAACCAGCCAAGGCATCCCAAGGACATCCTGTGTTTGCCAGGCACTGATTTGTCAGTGGGGAGAAACAGGTCCCTCCAGGTTCCCCCTGGTTTCTCTCCATGGACCGCAATGGCATTGACCAGCTCAGGCTCTGCCACTCACTGCCACCCCCAGAGGAGGAGTTTGGGGGTACCTTTTCTCCTTTGCGACCTTTCCATCCTTTAGGACCAGCTTGTCCTGGAGATCCCTAAAATCCCAAAGGAAAATCCCTCTGTGAGGTTGCTGTGCCAAGGATGCCCCTCCCTGCCCACCCTCACCCCGGCCAGCACAGGAGGATGATCTAAGATGAAATCTTCCGTTTGGGATTTTTACAGATGCTGTGGGGGGAGATGCTGCCCATGTGGGACCTCATCACAGCCAGGAGATCCCAGCACCCCAGTGCCAACTTCAGGAGAACCAGCATGGCTCCATGCCACTCCTCACCATTTGTCCTGGTTTTCCTGGCTGGCCTGGCTCCCCTTTGGCACCCGACAGGCCCTAAGAAGGAAAACAAAATTCAACCCAAATCCAAAGAATAAGCTCCAAGGTCATTCACCCAAACCCCAGGCAGGTTGGCAGATGGGCACAAACCTGGGTGGTGAGAAAAGCTGGGGCAGAGAATGGGGCAGCAGAGGAGCCCACTCACCTCGATGCCACTCAGCCCTGTGGCTCCAACTTCACCCGGTGGCCCAAGAGAACCCTGAGTCCATGTGGGGACAAAACATCAGGGAGGGTGAGGGCACAGCACCTGCCTTGCCCTGAGAGCTGGATTGGGGCTGTTTTTCCCAGGGATCTTTAGTGCTGGAGCTGTGCCAGGGATGTCCCCACTGTGGGAATGGCCCCTGGCACAGGGAGGAGTTACCTGCTGGCCTGGCTTTCCCTTGGTGCCCGTCACTCCTCTGGCTCCTTCATGTCCCGTGTATCCCCGGAGCCCGGGGGCACCTGCCAGCCCCCGAGCTCCTGTTGAGCCCTGGGGGGCACAGAGAGCAGGGCACTGCTCACCCAAACTCTCCAGAGCAGGGGCTGAGCAGCCTCCTCTCAAAGGGCTTCAGTTACACTGAGCTTTGCAGATCCACATCAGGAGGCTCCTGGAGCCCCCCAACCACATGGACACAGGGAGTGAGACACAGCCCCAGGCTCTGCTGCTCCATCCCAAACTTTTTTCCCAGGAAGTTTTGCAGGGGCAGGGCTGGTTCTCACCACTGGACCAGGTTTGCCTCCATCTCCCTTCACTCCGTCATCTCCAGCGAGTCCCTGTGGAGATGTTGGAGGTTGAGAATAAGTCCATCATCACCATGTCCTTTACCTCTGTGGGTGGTTTGAGCATCCTCTCCCCTTGTATCATTCTCAGCTGGCCAAGGAAGCACCAGAGACATGTGGGTGGGAACAGATTCCATAGCAGGAATGGGTCTTCCATGAGGCACCCCTGGGTGCTGAGCTGAATAGGTCTCATGCCTCCACCCCCAATACCAAAGTACCTCCTGGGAGTCCATGTCAAGGCTTTAAAACTCCCTCTTGACCCAGGAAGGGAAGGGGCAATAAATCCTTTGCCTTTGGTTTGTACTGGAAATGGTGGAGCACTGAGGAAGCTTTGGCAGCTCCCGGCTCTACAACATCCCCAACATCAGTACCTCTAATCCTGCAGCACCAGCAGGTCCATCCATGCCTTGTGGTCCTGGATCTCCCTGTGGAAGAAGAGGGAACAGCTCTGTCCATGGAAAACCCCTTCCTTGCCTTGCTGACTTTGGATCTCGAGCAACAAGGCAGGGGGTGTCCCATGGCAGGTCCCCCTGTCACCAGCCTGGCCAGGCCTGACCCAGCATCTCCACGCAGCCAGTCCCACCACATTCCCCACCAGCAGAGCCTGGGAAAACACCAGAAAAGGGCATTTCACCCAGAGGTGAAGGGTTGGAGCCATCAATCCCACTGTACCTTCTCTCCCTCGGGACCGTCAAGCCCAGGAGGACCTCGGAGTCCTGTCCCACCCTGTTCAATGCACAAAGAGGCCCCATTGATTCAGCCTTGCCCAGTGCTCCCAGTCACACACATGTCCCCCTCCAGGTCCATAATGGAGATGGGGCCCTGCCCAGTGCTCCCAGTCAAACACATGTCCCCATACCACGTCCGTGATGGGTTGAAAGGGGAAGAGGGACATGATCTGACTTACAAACCATCCTCTGGCTCCGGCAGGTCCTGCAGCTCCAGTGACACCAACCTGGCCCTGGGACACAGGGAGATGTGCTCAGCAGGGTCCCAAGTCCAGCAGGGACTGGAATTTGGCTGGAGGCAGCATTAGCCCAGAGAGCCCCACAAGCCCAAACCATCCTTTTGTCTCAACAAGACTCAATTTTGGGGTCATGCCCATAGGACATGAAACTCCCTAATTAGGGAGATTTGCCAATTCTAGGATTTTCTGTGGCTCCTGGAGCCCAAGGTTTCCCACTGGGGTGAGTCCCCATCCTTGGCATCCAGCACCCAACCTATGAGGACACTGGGCACCCACTGGGTGAGGTAGCCCAGCCCTCACCTGTACTTGCCATCAAACCTTCTCGGCCCTTCTCTCCTTTCTTGCCTTTTCCTCCAATTTCCCCCGTGGCAGCTCCTACACCAGACACTCCAGGGAGACCCCTGGGGCCAGGATCACCCTGCTCAGGGATGGAGACAGAGGTGTCACCACAAAGATGGACAAGGAACAGCAATTAAATGAGCTTCTGCATGGAGGTGAGGTGTCACCCTCTCACTGGGTGCCGCAGACAGCAGGTCACCCTGGGGTGCTCAGGGGAGGTGCTGAGCCCTGCATTTCCAGTGCTCCTCAGCCATGGGGACACCCCAGTCCTGCTCTGTCCCCACAGTGGCACAGGGAGCAGGAGAGGCTGAGCAGGCCATGGGTGTCCCGAGGTGCTGGAAGGAGGGACAGAGTTAGAGACATCCCTCACCTTCTGCCCCCGTGGTCCTGGCTCGCCCGGGTCTCCAATGTCACCAGTGTCACCCTGCCCAGAGGGAAACACCCACATCAGATGCAGTGGCTGATGTGGTCATGCCCATGAGATATGAAACCCTAATTAAGGAGATTTGACAATTCCTAGGATTTTCTGCACTTCCCAAAGGCCAAGGTTTCCCACGGGGGTGAGCCCCCCTCCTTGGCACCCAGCACCCAACTGTGGGGACACCACAGCAGCCCCAGTGGCCTCCATGGGGGCAGTGCCACACATACCTCCTTCCCTTGCTTCCCAGGCTGCCCTGGAGGCCCCTCTGGTCCATCATCTCCTGGCTCCCCAGGGCTCCCTCTGACACCTGGAGCTCCACAGTTTCCTGCCTCTCCCTGGACAGGATAAAAATGACCAGGATGATTCTTGGCTGCCTTTTCCAGCTGTCTCTGGCTCTGCCCTCCATCATTTTGCACCCTACTGGGAAAAACCCAGTTTTCCTTGTACCAGCTACCAAGCTTTGATGGAATCCCCCACCATTCCCAGCAACATCAATCCCCAGGCATGAGAATACTGGGGGGGATTTCAAACAGCCCCCCATGGATTCAGGTCCCAGTGTGATTCTCCATCAGCAGGGCCAGGTGAGCCCACCATGATCCAAGTATCATCTCAACACCACCCCCAGTATCACCCCAGCACCACCCCCAGTATCACCCCAGCACCACCCCC
>JAOXXN010000220.1:2470442-2480817 GCA_026770055.1 Myrmophylax atrothorax | reverse complement strand
GGGAAGAGCCTTTCCCTGAGATCCAACCTGCCCCTGCCCTGGCACAGCTCCAGCCATTCCCTGGCTGCTGTCCCTGCCCTGGCACAGCTCCAGCCATTCCCTGGCTGCTGTCCCTGGTCCCACAGAGCAGAGCTCGGTGCCTGCCCCTCCTCTGCCCTTCCCAAGGGAGTTGCAGACTGTCAGCACCCAGAGACTGCTCATCTCCAGGACCATGTTCCTTGAGAAAGGTGCCACACATTGGGTCAGCAGGAGCTGGGAAGGACTGAGAAGAGTCCAGAACTGCAATTCTCAACCTTTGATTTTTTATCTTTCCATGCTCTTCCTTTTTTTTTTTTCCTTTATTTCTGGGTCTTGTGAGACCTCAGTCAGCAGAAAGTGTCTGGCTGCTCATTGTCTGTCCCTGCACGTGCCAGGTGATCCCTTCCCTGGTGTCTCTCCTCAACCAGAGCTCCCAGTGCTGAGCTGCTGCTGGGACTTTGGCTCACACCCAGTGCAGGGGCTGGGCTGCCTTGCCAGCAGCAGTTTCCAGCCTGAGGTGTTTTTCATCTTCCCTCTCCAGGGACTGTCATTCCAAGCACACATCTGAATTCAGGGCTGTTCTCTGCTCAGTCTCTGAGTTCCCCAAGGATCATCTGCTAGGACAGAACAGCAGCAGCCATGGAAAGGGGAATGGTGTTTGCAGAATACTCCAGTGCTGCTCATACAGGCAGTGGTGCAGCACCCTGAATCCCTGATGTTCCCTTGGATTCCCACTTGGGGTTTCTACCCCAGGAATTCAGGCTTCCTGCCTGGAATAGCCTCACAATCCCATCTGCAGGGAGTAACTGTGGGGTTTGGCACTTCAGAAGCAAAGCCAGTTGCTGAATCTCTTATTTCTCTGAATGTCCCTTGATGTCAGTAAGAGATTGAACAGAGCAGAGGATGCAGGGATTCAGCTTGAGCTTTCTGAAATTCAGATGTGCTGCTGCCTGATACACATTGCCTTGGATGAGTTAATTAGCCTGTACAGCCAATCGATTTTTCTGCCTGTTTTATACTTACATGCTCTGCTCAGAGCTTGCCCCTGCTGGGATTGAGGAGTTTCCCCTCTGAGGGGTTATTGCAGCAATGAGGATAAAACTGGTGTTGAGCAGGGCTGGTTTGATGTCTGGGCCCTGATAAAAGCACTCTGCAAATCCCAGCCCTGCCTCTGTGGGCAGAGTGTCTGCAGGAGAAGGAGGTTCTGGGGAGGAGCAGGAGGCTGTGTCTGGATGCTTTGGCATCCCACAGCTTGTGGGATGAGACTTGGAGTGCAGGTCTGAACCTGCACTGAACTCCTTTCAGTGCCTGAAGGAGCCCACAAGAAAGAAGGAGAGGGACTTTTTACAAGGGTGTGCAGTGACAGGACACTGGGAATGGCCTCCCACTGGCAGAGGGCAGGGCTGGATGGGATATTGGAAGGAGTTCCTCCCTGGGAGGGTGGGCAGGCCCTGGCACAGGGTGCCCAGAGAAGCTGTGGCTGCCCCATCCCTGGAAGTGCCCAAGGCCAGGTTGGACAGGGCTTGGAGCCACCTGGGCTGGTGGAAGGTGTCCCTGCCCATGGCAGGGGTGGGACTGGATGATCTTTAAGATCCCTTCCAACCCATTCTATGATTCTGTGAAGCTGGTGCAGAACAGGATGCCAATGAGAAGCCAGACCCAGCCCTGGCAGCTGCCACAAACACAGCCTGGAATTCCTACCCATTGCAGCCAAGAGTTTAATTCAACTTCAATGCTTGACATGGGAAAGGTCTACCCTGGAAACTCTCAGCTGCTGAAGCTCAGGGGAAAGGGGTCTCTAAGCTACAAGTTACTGCTCTCTGAGGCACAAGTGAATTTTATTGGTTCTGTGTAAACAGAACTGAAAGCCAAAATCAATACCATCCATGTTTGCTCCTTTAAACAGGCCAAATTTAGACAGGAACCAGCTGAGAAAGACAAATTGGGAACAGCTCCTGAGTTGTCCAAATGCGTGAGAGTTGAGGCAGGAGGCGTGTGGGCTTGAACTCCCAGAGATGAGGTCTGGGACCCAAATTGAAAGCAGCCACTAAGGATGATAAAACAGAAGGAAAGAAGGGATTGGCACATGATAAGCAAGGCAGGGGCTGTGATTAGCAGAAAAGCAAGTTAATCAAGGAAAATAAAGGCAGGGGAAGCCTCTGGCCCAGCCAGGCCTTGGGGCATCCCCTCTGTGACCCTCTGCCACGTGGCAGTGACTGAAGCAGCAGCAGCAACGTGGGAAGACAGAGCTGGAGAATCCCCTTTCTGTGCAATGTTTAGAAAAACCAGATGACACAACCAAAGGACAACAAAACACTTTCCACTCCAGAAGTCACGAGGAGGGGGGTGGGTTATCCTGCCTGTCCTCATAATTCAAACTAAAAAGCATTGAAATCACAGACTCCCCAACACGAGCTGATGTTTCAGTTTGGCTCAGAAAGCTGGGGAAGCTCCAAGGGACTGGAAAAAAGGCTTTATGTTGTGCCAATATGAAAGAGGAAAAAAAAAGAGGGAAAACAAGGAAGCCTTGAATAATTACAGACCTGTTCCCTCAAACCGAGCCCAAGCAAAATAACAGAGCGAGTGACAATTAATAAAGAAACCACAGATAATGTAATTAGTGCCATGGCTTTGGGAAGAGTGGCTGTGTAACTAACTTGGTGTCGCCTGAGGAGACCAAGAGTGTTCCACTGACAGAAATGTCACTGCTGGGGCAGTGAGGCTGGACTTCTTCAGGCAGGGCTTTTCAGCTGATACCACAACCCAAAAACTCGACTGACTTCCCAAATGGCAAATGGGTTAAAGCCCAGCTTGGAGCATCCCTGTCCCAGACAACCAGAGGAACGTTCTGCCCTCGTTTTCAGCCAGGTCAGGCTGGGGAAAACAGTTCAAAGCTCAGTGTCTTCTCTGAGGAAGCACATTTTTGTTAACAGAAGCCTTTACCATCCCCATCCAAAAGCTCAAATCACAGAAAGATGATTTTTAACCTTTTTTTCCCAGCTCGTTCTAGCATCAAGCTCCTGGAAGAGGCTCCACCATGGGAAGATTGAAAATCAAGGCTGGACTGATCTAAAGAAGGAATAATTGCCAGGAAATCCTGTGGGCTGTGTCCAGCAGTAGCAGAGCAGGTCAGGGATACCTGTGGATCTGCAGCATCCACAGCAGGAGGCTGGGGAGGAGAAACCCCTTCTGGTGCTCAGCACAACCTCCCTCTGCTTTGCCTTCACTGCCTTAAGAACCTGAGGGGCTGCAGCATCACTTGGTCCTTCTCCAGTTGCTTCAGGCCAGAAGGACAGGAGACACTTAATGAAAACTGGACTAGCTCAGCACAGTGACCTCCCCCACCCCACCAGGGCAGAAAGTTTTGCTGACAAGTTTCGTATGTGGCACCAGGGTGCTGAATTTGGGAAGGGAATACATTGTAATCCTAAAAAAATAGATAAGATAAATTATTTCCAGTACCTAAAGGGGCTCCAGGAGAGCTGGAGAGGGACTTTGGACAAAAGCATGAAGGGACAGGACAAGGAAGAATAGTTTTAAACTAAAGGAGGAGAGATATAGATTGGATGTCAGGAAGAAATTCCTCCCTGTGAGGGTGGGCAGGCCCTGGCACAGGTTGCCCAGAGAAACTGTGGTTGCCCCAGCCCTGGGAGTGTCCAAGGCCAGGTTGGACAGGGCTTGGAGCAACCTGGGCTGGTGGAAGGTGTCCCTGTACATGGCAGGGGGTGGAACAAGATTGTCTGTATTTGGAGGTCCCTGTGAGATGCCTCAGCACTGCCCCATTTTCCCAGGGGGATTTGGACTCCCTGGGATCCTCCCCAGGAGCTCAAAGTGAAGCAACCCAAAATGCTAAACATCCCTTGCAAGCTCCACATCCAGGAGCCACATTCTGAGGGAAAAGCCTGGGAAGGATTCCATGTGCTCCTGCCACACTCACACATTCAAACTGTTAAAGAACAATATTGCAATAAAAACAATAACAACCAAGAGCCAAGAAAATAACTAGTAGCCTTGTCTGAGTATTTTGGCTTGTTCCTGCTCATCAGAGCAACTCATGTTCCCAGGAGACACTCTGGGGGTGGGACAGCAGAGGGACATGAGGAGAGGGGATGCAGGAGAGTCTTACCTGAGCAGAGGTATCCTGGATTTCACTGGTTTCCTTTGGCACCTGGAGAGATGGAGAGAGGGAAAATATCACTGCCCAAGGACCAACCCTGACTTAAACATGTGCTTAGTTTTGGCTCCAGGATGGAAGAGCTGCCTCTGAGGGCACATAAAGCATCCAGGGAATTCACACTGGGAGCCAATCCTTACAGACACACGAGGGAATGGCTTTGGATTAAACCTCTCAAGTGTTTGGGGGGTTTTTGCAGTTTCTTTTGATCTGGAAGCCCATCAGTCCTGAGGAGGTCCAGAAAGGGATGGGAACTGGTGGGATATGGGGCAGAATTATCCCGTGGGGCTCTACTTACAGCCAACTTATTGATGCTTAAAACTTTCTCCTCACTGGGTGAGACACCAGAGCCACCCAGACAAGAGCTCCAGGCCCCCAGAGCATGGGATAACACTCAGGTTAGGTGGGTGAGACACCAGAGCCACTCAGACAAGAGTTCCAGGCCCCAGGAGCATGGGATAACACACAGGTTAGGTGGGTGAGACACAAGAGCCACCCAGACAAGAGCTCCAGGCCTTCAGAGCATGGGATAACACACAGGTTAGATGGGTGAGACACCAGAGCCACCCAGACAAGAGCTCCAGGCCTCCAGAGCATGGGATAACACACAGGTTAGGTGGGTGAGACACCAGAGCCACCCAGGCAAGAGCTCCAGGGCCCCAGAGCATGGGATAACACATATGTTAAGAGGAGCCCAGCACCTCACAGTCTCAGAGGACACATCTTGTAGCTTTTAAATGATTGATCTGTCCTTACCTCTTGGCTCTAGGAAGTTATCCAACCTATCTCAGAGCTACAGCCAGCACCCAAGGGCTGTCAGTGTGAGGAATGCATTTTGGGCATGGGTAGGGGTTACACCAGAGCAGGAGAGAGCCAGTGGGACCTGCTCTGTGTGACACACCCAGCCTCCTCTGAATTTATTCCCTGCCAAAGCTGCTCCTACTTAATGCCTCATGAGCAGGGCTTTCCTTAAAATCCTCCTCTTAAAATAATAAACACACAAAGTGACGCAGCCCATGGTGGGAGTGGAGCAGCCGCTGCAGGGATGTGCTGGGTGGCACCTCTCCCTCTTCATTGCCAGGATGTGCTGGCACCAGCATTCCAAAGAAAACCTTGGGCAGGACCCAGACAGGGCAGATGACCCATCCCACACCCAGTTCCCTCCCCTGACCCTGCTCTGTCCCAGCAGCTGTCCCAGCTCCTCACTGTACCATCAGAAATCGGTATTACACGTCCGAATTCCTGCCAGATTCTGACATTCACTTGGCTCTCTCCAGTCTTTTCCAGGCTCCTATGAATCCCTTCTAGATCCCTAAGACATGAGGCATCTCCCTGGGCCACCTGCAGCTCCTGAGGAAAGCCTGGGTGCTTCATGTCCTTGGGGACTTACTGTGTCATCTGGGCTTTTTTTGGCACAGATGAATTTCTTGAGCACTGTCATAAAAGCAAAACCCCCCAAATTTCCCTTTTCCAGCAATGCTGAGACAACAGAGGGCCAACCTTTGGAAGGATGATGCACCAAAGGGGTGTACAATCCTGCTGGGAGCGAGCAAGAATTCCAAAGTGGTGGACAATTCCCAAACCCCCTCCCAAAAGTAAAGCCCCAGCTGCAGCATTACTCAACAGCCACTCAACCCTCACATGGAGCCACACCCCCAGGCTTTCCTTGGCTCAGAAACTCTCCCTTTGCACCAAAAAACCCCAACTATGACCTGAAGGGAGGGTTTGGGTGGTGACAGAACCACCCATCACCACCTCCTTGCATCTCAACTCCAACTGGAGAGCTGAGCTCTTCCAGGCTGGATTAACACCCTGGGCTGGTCCTTTCCTTTTAATGCTGCTACACCAAAGAGCAGCCTGGCCCAGCACTGCCCAGATGTGCCCAGAGCTGCCCTCACCACACCTCTGGCCAGGCTGTTGAGGGCTCCCATAGGGAACTGGAGTGGTTGAGCTTGAAGGAGCCCTTGCAGGTGGAGTTGTGACTGTGACACTGCTCAGCGGCGGCTGTTGGGTCTCCCATCATGAAGGTCAGTTGCTGGAGAGCACCCTGGGGACAAGAGAGACACAGAAACCATGGTTTACCCTCCAGAGGAGAGGGGAAGGTCTGGAAGGGGCTGTGGGCCAGGTTGTGTCCAGCTTCTCATAGCCAGGGAATTGTTTAGGGGATGGTTTAGGTAATCACCATTCCCTCTCCATCTTCAGGAGCTGGATGCAAAGATGCCATGGGCAGGGACACCTTGAACTAGCCCAGGTTGCTCCAGGCTCTGTCCAACCTGGTCTTGAACACTCCTAGGGATGGGGCAGCCACAGCTTCTCTGGGCAACCTGTGCCAGGGCCTGCCCACCCTCACAGGGAAGGATTTATTCCCAACATCATAGAATCATAGAATGGATTGGGTTGGAAAAGACCTCTGAGATCATCAAGTCCAACTCTTGGTCCAACTCCAGTCCCCTTACCAGATCATGGTACTCATCCAGTCTAAGCCTGTCCTGTGTTGGTGGGAAGCCATGGGACGTGCTCCTCAAAAAGAGGCTTTGCTGCTGAGTGCACAGTGACTTCTGTGCACGGAACAAGTCACAGCCAACAGGACAGCATGAGTGTAAGTCAAACCCAGGGGCCTCCACTGCTGCCCTAACTGGTGGCACTTATGCTGCCCTGACCCAAACCCAAGCCCTTTGCACAGTTCCAAGCCCCTTGCAAAGCCTACCCTGTCCAAGCATGAAAATGAATGTTGTGTTTTGGGAATAAAGACAACGGATTCCTTCAGGGGGAGCTTGCAACCTCACTTCATGCAGCTGGAGCAGCCCACGCCCTCCCAGACAGCCCTGCCCAGCTCTCACCTTGAAGGGGATCTCAAAGGACTCAATGAGGCCTCCAATGATGATCAGCCCCTCGGTGGTCACTCCCATCCCGAAATAGTTGGACCAGCTCACTCTGTCCACCAGCCGACAGTCCACGTGCAGCTCCAGCCTCTCCAGGGAGATGCTGAGGGCAACCTGGTGCCACTGCCCATCACCAAGGAAGGAAACTGGGAACCTGTGTGCCCCAGAGGGAAAAGGGAAGGGACACAGCATGAAACTTTGGTGCCACAGCAAATGCAGGACTAGGCTTCACCCTCAGCTGGTCCCAGAGTCTCTCACACATCCATCCTTAGTGCAGACACAAAGGACAGTGCCAGAACTGTTACAAGTAGCACCATCACTTGTCTTCCAGCACAGAAATGCTGTTTCCTGATGGATTTGGGGATTTCATTTGTGTGCCCGAGAAATTATTGGTATTTGTTTCTTCCCCCATTTGATTTATCCTGAAGTAATTGAACCATTTTGATCTTGACTTTGTTTTCCAGATCTGCAGCATATTGCCAGAGGGCCAGGTCTGGGGGACCTTCACCCAGGTAGTGGGACATGATGGGCACTGCTCAAAGCCCATCAGAGTGGGAAACCTCTAACTCTTGCCTTGGGGGTAGGAAAGGGAACACCAAAAGGCAGAAAAAACCACCTGAACTGGAACTTACTCGTAGTGTCTTCTCCTCGTGGTGACAAAGACCAGGGCATGGGGGGTAATCCTGATCTGGAAGAGCACGTGGCTCCGGAGGCTGAGGATGGTCACCAGGCTGGTGTCCTCCTTCAGGGAGTACCTGAGCTTCATCAGCACACTCAGCTCATCTGCAAACCTGGCAGGAGGAGGGGACACATGGCATCGTGCAGCAGCTGCTGTGCCACCATGGACTGTCCCCTCAGGACACAAAAAAGGAGTCACAGCACAAGGAAGAAGGAAGAAGAGCAAACAACCATTCCAGCTGTAGGGTCAGGTACACCAAAAGAAGCAGCCAGGCCAAAATTTGCTCTGCCCACGTAACCTTGGCACATCCCTCTCAGGAGCAATCTCAGCACACTCTTGGGTGGCTGTGCATGATTTTCCACAGGAATCCTGCCTTTCCCACTGTGGGCATGGATGACAACCCTGTCACAAACAGCTCCTCAGTGCTGCTTTCTCTCACCACGTCCAGGGCCTCGCCCTTAGAAAGCTACAAAGCCATACCAAAGGTCCAACCAGGTCTGTGTCTCCACAGACCAAAGCCTTGGCATCAAGCAATGCTGATGGGTATGGCTGTGCTGTCCCTCTTGTCCTCTCCCCTTGTGTGCTGGAGCAGAGAGGCCTTCCTGGTGGGAACACCAAGAAAACACAATCCTGGAAGGGGTCAGGCGAGAGCTGTGCATCCAATCAAGAAAGATCACAGAATCATGGAATGGTTTGGGTTGGAAGGGACCTTAAACTCATTCAGTTCCACCCCCTTCCATGAGCAGGGACACCTTCCAGTAGAACAGGTTGCTCCAAACCCTGTGCAACATGGTCTTGGCCACTTCCAGGCATGGGACAACCTGTTCCAAAATGGAAGCAGTGGAAGCAGCACTGAGCTCCTAAGAGCAGAGAGGGGATGTGTTCTCTCCATGTCATCATGGAATGGAGTCTGACAGTAACTCCTCAAGCCAACCAGCAAACATCAGATGATCCTTGAGCACAACCAGCCCAGCCCCACCCGCTGAAGGCAGCCTACCTGTCCCCAAAGGCCTCCCTGGTTGGCATGTTGAGGGTGGCATACTGCCCCACCTCCAGGAGCCTGCAGTTGGCTTCATCAGAACCAAAGGAAACATTGCTGAGGTCCTGAGCGTAGAGAGTGATTTTGTCCAGCAAGTTCACTTCATCTGCATTGGGGGAGAAGAGAGAGAGGCTCAGGGGTTGAGATACCTTCACTGCAGGGCTCTGTTCTTCTCACTCCCCAACACAAGAACAGAGAAGTCAGACAACAGGCAACCCCCCAGGAAGGAGAGTATATAATTTGGGAAAATTAAAATAATTCACAAATTCAGTAAACTCAGACAAAAAAACCCACAACATTCAGACAACTTCACAAGCAGCCAGGGGAGGTTTGTGAATCTGTGTTTCAAGGCCAGGGTCCCAAAGACATGAGGGACCATTCCTACCCCAGCACTGGTGGTACCTTTGGAGTCTGGGACACAAATGTCCTAATCCACAAGTCCTGGATCAGCTGGGCACAAAAAAACCTGCTCAGTCCTTTCCCAAGTTTCCTTGCTGAGGTTTGCCCAGTTTCAATAAAGAATTGGACTGAGGTTTGGGAATAAGTTACTGTGTCCCTCCCCAGAGCATGGGGACACTCCTCTGTGCCCAGAGCAGGGTTCACCACCATCAGAGGGTCAGGAGCTCCAGCAGGATCCATCCCTTTCCCAGGAAGGAAAGAGCCCACTTGCAGAACCGTGCTGAGAACAGCAAGGGGCTTTGAACAGGGTGGGAGCTGTTTGGCAGCACCATCACTTGAGTCTCATGAGGAGCTTTTAAACCCCTTGGTCAACATGGACTTTCCCTTTCCAAGTTCGTTCTTTAACTAAAGAATCCTTCAACTCCACAAATACCTGAAGAAAAATTTGTTTAAAACCTTGAGGTTTCTTGTTCCTCTCCATTAGCAGAAAGACTTGCAGACCTCTGGCTCTACCCAGACATGGTGTTTTACCTCCCACACATCTCCATCCAGGTCCCTCCAGCGTGGCAACCACCCTGCCACCTGCAAGGAGTGGGGCCAAGGGCCAGACCCAGGGCAGCACCCCTGGCCCAGCCTTGTAGGATCACTCTGGACCCACAAACTGGGAGAGTCTGGACAATCCCACTTGATGATTTGTCAATGGGAATTCTGCCAGCACCATCTGCACCAGCATCTGCCAGGGCTTGGGAGGCATCCAGCCTGTGCATTCCCTCTAACTCCCACTGTCAATGAGGTGAGAGATTTATCTGAGGGCAGACAAACAGCCTCGGGCGTGCTGCAACCTGACAGGAGGTATCCACACCCCGGAGGTGGAAAAGAACAAGTCAATCGAGCAGAAAACTGCTTTGATCCACTTCAGACACTAATGTATCAGCCCTGACACCATCCCCTTGGAAGATCCTGCAAGGGGAAGAGCCATGTGCTGGGTAGGAGGGGAGGAAATGGGGTCCTGAGGGAGAAGTGGCAGCTGGGATGTCACCTGGTGTTTCCGCAGCTCCTCACATGGACACAGCTTGGATGTGTTTCCAGGTGACCCTCAGCTCAGCAACGTGACTGTGCAACAGCCTCAGGCAGCAGAAGCCCTGCAAAGCTGGCACCAGCCCAGGGGGGGTGCAGGGCTGGGG
>JAOXXN010000220.1:2429805-2446193 GCA_026770055.1 Myrmophylax atrothorax | reverse complement strand
CACAGACACACACAGACACACAGACACACACAGACACACACGGACACACACACACTCACACACACAGACACTAACACACACACACACACACACACACACACACACGGCTGTACCTGCAGCAGCTGCTGCGGGGGCTGGGGGCACTCCCCTCGTGCTGGTTTGCCCTCCATAAGTCAAGGACACTCCCCGAGTAAAACTTGCCCCAAGTGTTTCTCGGGGACTTTGCCCCCCCTGAGCCATGCCCCAGCCTCCCCCTGGGGTACCTGGCCCTCCTCCTGCAGGGGGTAGGGCACAGCAGCTTCCCACTGTGGCATTTTGGGGTGAGTGAGGGAACCCAGTGCCCCAGTGAGAGCTGCACTGATCCCAGGGGTATAAACCCCTCTTTCACCCCTTCTTGGCTTTTCATGGGGTAAACCTGACCCAGCCCAGGTCCTACCCAGCCCTCACACCATGGCAGGGTCGTCCCCAGCCACACCACCATCACAGTGGAGGCTATTTGCAGGCTGGTACCCCCCGAGATCAGCTCAGTTGGTTAAAACCTGGTTGTAATAATGCCAAGGTCATGGGTTCGATCCCCTCTGTGGGCCATTGACTGAAGGGCTGGACTCGATGATCCTTGTGGGTCCCTTCCAGCTCAGAATAGTCTGGGATTCACAAGTGAGTCTCCCTGCTCTCCACCCCACACTTGCACAAGTGCTGCCCCTCTGCAGACCTCACCCTGTGCCCCACTCTCATCTCTCCAGTATCACCAGTATCACTCCTGCAACTGGGGCCACGCTGCTTCCCATGTGTGTGCCAAACGCCTGTGTCACAAACCCTGGGTGCTCACAGATGCCCTGGAGGTGCCAGGCTCACTCCCAGTCCAGGCTGGTATTTCCTCTGCAGCATCACCCAGAGATCCCCAAAAATACAGGCACCTTCAGCAAGGGGCAGCCAGACCCCCCTGCCTTCAGGTGGGCATCCTTGGCAGAGAACAGGAGATGCTCAGGTGCCCAGTGTGTCACCCAGATGAAGGGCACACCATGGCATTGGGAAATGAGGATTCTGTCAGCTCCACACCTTAAATCCAGATTCCTGCTTGAGAGAGGAGCCAACCTGAGTGCCAAACGTGCTGCATTCCCCCCTCTCTGCCCCTTTCCAGGCCCTTCCCCTGCCATGCTTCAGCTCCTCGAGGAAATGAAGGTCAGAGACACTCAAGGAGGCTTTTGCTTTGCCATGGACTTTATTTGTCAAGAACATGTGACACAGGTTTGCCTTTCCTTTCCGAAGCCTAATGATTCCCACGGTCAGTCCCAGCAGCACATCCCTCATCACAACCCTTGGAATCTCTGCTGTGGGACCTGTGGGACTCTGCCCTCAGCTCCTGGCACACAGCCCACCACCCCACTGCAGGAAGAGCTTGTTTGGGTGGGTCACCTGCAGAACCAGGTCTTTTAAACAACTTTCCAATGCACGAGGAGGGGAAAAAAAAACTAGTAAAATTCACAGAATTATTTTGCCACAGTCCTGTCGCTCAGCTCAGCATCCTTGCTTTAAACACACCGTAATTTGCTGTATCCAGTAACACAACCACATCCACTCCCCTCCTCAGCCTTCTGGGAGACAATCTGGGTTTACACCCCTGTGGGTATGTCAGACCTTTGTGCAGGAGTAGCTGGACAAGGACCTGCCTCCTTCTCCTCCCCTGTTTGTGCCGTGCTGGGCAGAGAAAAGGCTGCCACAGAGAGAGAAATGATAAAAACAGACACAGACAAAGCCAGTGCTGGGATATTCTGTTTCAGAGCAATGACAGAAAGTGGAGATGAGGATAAAATGAATCAACTACAGTTATTGATACTGTTTAACACAGCTCTGCTCCATCAGCATGGCCCAGCCTCCCTCGGGGGTGGACGGGCTCTGTTCTGGTGACTCCATCCCTTCACTTGGGGGTTGGTTTGCTCAGACCTCCCTTCTCAAACACTCTCATCAGCTCCCTCACCCACCCCAGGACTTCAACCCTCCAAAATATTTGCACAGCCTTACCAGAGACCCCTCAGCATCACCAAACAGCTCCCTCACCCCTATTGCCATCACCAACCTCTCAGCAATTTTCTTATTGCTCCTTCCCTTTGAATTCCCTCCAATGAACCAACACATCTCCTAAGGGGGTGCCACATTCCCAGGGACACCTCACTGGGATCCTACTAGAAACCTGTGGAAGTAAAAAACTCATGGACACACCGGTGATTTCAAACACAGAGACACGAAGGAGGCAGAGCAACCCCAACCCTCGTCCTTGCTGAGTGACCCTGGGTAATTTAGTCCCCTCCAAGTATCTCAGTTTACTCTTTTTATCACATAAAAATGCAAAACTTGCCTCTCCTGCACAATATTTTGGAATGTGCTGAGGGACAGTGTTGAGTTGAGGCTCGTTATTGTGGTCAGGCACTTTCTGAAAACGGTGTTTTCACAGCCTAGAGGATATCAGGAGATCTCCTTAGAATTGATAAAGAGGGTTGAAATACTCTGGGAGAAATAACTCATCACCTTGGAGGGCATGCAGGAATCTGCAGGCACTGGCTGCACACGTGGATGGAATGGGAAATCAGCTCCAGGGAATACAAAAGGCCAAATCACCTGAGCACCTTGGACTCAATGTCTCACCCTGAGTTTTCTGCATCCTAAGACAAATAGTTCAGGGAATGACCCTCAAAGAGTGGCAAGATGAGTCAGGCTTTTTCCTTTTTTTTTTTTTTTTTGTTTTGTTTGCCTAGAAAGTAGGAAAAGCCTGAAAATGCTACCCCCTAATGGCACAACCGGGCGTGGGGGGCTGGCCTGGGCAAGATTGATTGGGATTTTATCCACAGGGCTGGGAGTGGAGATCCAGGGGATGGAAACACACTCTGTTAGCAAGATGTGCCCCTGGAGGAAAGAGAACCTGAGCCTGTGATAGCAGCTTCAGAGTTACACCAGGAAGGGGCTGAGGAACAAAACCAGAGCTGTGGAATTCAGCTGAACTCAAATCAGAGCAAAGCAATCCTGAGGGTTCCAGCTCCCGTGTCTGGGATGTGGGAGATGCTTTGAGTCTGGCAGTGGGGATCCTGCCTGCTCCAGCTCCTCCACCCCAGGGCTCAGGCAGTCCCAGGAGAAGCTGATGGAGCATTGATGCCTTGGACAGAAAGGATACAACTGAAATCAGCAGGAAGAAAGAAAAGAGAAATAAAAAATATTTTGAAAGTGCAGAAAGTCACCAAGAGGCTTTTAGGATTTGAAAACACACATGGGATTGTAAACTGGTTTTGGAGGCTCTCTGTGATACACATCTGGAGGTGGTTCATCCGGTCCTCCAGGCAGATTCCAGCTCCACAGGTGGTTGTGGTGGAGTGAGTGCCATGGATCCCTGCTGAGGTTGGGGTGCACATCGATCCCCACTGATTCTCACATCAAACCTTCCCTTGTGCCCTGCTCAGACATACTCAAAAATCCCCATTTCATGTTTGTTTGGGCTATTTCAAAAACTTAGTAAAAATCCTACTCTTCTCCCTTCTGTTCCACTGTTGTCCTGCCCAAGAACCCCAAACCCTGCACAGACCAGACCAAGAGTCAACAGAAGTTCTTCTGCCCCAAACTTCACTAATCATGTACTGTGTGACCTCAAGCAAAACCTCGTTCTTCCCAAGCCACAGCCTGACCTGGTCGTCAGGGATGGATTTAAGGACCTTTTCCTTTCAGTTCACCCCCAGTCTCAGGTGGGTGGTCTCATTACAGAAATGATGCAATGAGAGAAGATGATTCAAAGACTAAACCAGACCTTGTGCTCTGAGAAAGTGCAAAAGAGCAACTGTCCTGCTGCTATTCATTGTCCTCAAGAATTCTTGGAGAGTCCCTGGCTTTGTCAGAAGTGTGACACCAGCAGACCCTGATGAAGGAGAAATGCAGGGGATTTCTCCCCCCAGTAGGGAATGAGGGTGATTCCCCAGTTATCCAAAGAAATGAGAAGTTCCTTCTTTGTGTAGCAAGAGCCCTTGGGTTTTCCTTCTGCTCAGTGCAAGTCTTGGGAGTAGGAACTTCAAGGTGAACTCCACAAGTATTCTTAGTATTAATTCTTTTTTTTTCTACAGGTGCCACAGCATGGCCTGGACATGTGAGAGACTCCTGACACCAATCCAATGGTTTCCATGAGGGAGCCCCAAGAACGCTTGCTGGGTGTGGGTTTAAGGTTGGATCAGAGTTAGAGCCAAAGGGAGACACATTTTTGCACAGAGAATGGTTTGGGTTGGAAGGGACATTTAAAGGTCATTGAGTTTGACCCTTCTGGGGTGAGCAGGGACATATTCCACCAGGTCAGGTTGCTCAGACCTCCATCCAACCTGAATGTTTCCAGGGAATTGGCACCCACCACCTCTCTGGGCAACCTGTAAGAGTCTTCTACAAGATAAAATCCCCCTATTAAAAAACTGGAAGGACTCAGTCTCTGCTGGGGTGATTGGATCAAGCCAAAATTCCACGAAATTCCAATTTTGCTGCCTGTTGGACTCCAGGAACCACAACCTCCAAGCTGGATCCACACTGCAAATTTACCAACAAGCTTCTTGCTAAAATCTGTGAAGAAACAACCACAGACAGGGCTGATTCCTCACCAGGTGCCAGTGTGGGCAGAGCTAAGGCAGGTCCACGTGGGTGTCTGGGGCTGTCCCTCCCAGCTCTCCCGGTCACCAGGCACAACTGCACACACCGGCTGGGAATTTGTCAGGTTTGTTGTTTGTTTTTTTTTTTTTTTGCTAAGTTTTTATTTTTAATTCAAGGACTTTTGCTTCATACAAAATGCCATTGTAGAAACAACTGCAGAATTCAAAGTTTGGCTGATAAATGTTACTTCAGGCAGCGAACTAGGCAATCACAGAACCTTTTTTTTTTTTCCCTTGTGGTTTTTTTCCCCCTCCCACACCCTTTTTTTTTTTTTTTTGGGTAAAGTTCCGCTTGTGTTGCATGGTTGGAACTTTGATTGTTTTTAACATGGTTTTAAATATAAAGTTTTGCAACAAACCCCCAGTTTATATCAAATATAATTAAAAATTAACAACTGATGAATACATTGTATCAAAAAAGTACGAAGATAAACATTTTCCATGCACATACTTCTTTTTATATATATGTATATATGTATATATTTTACATGCAAACATTACTTATTCAAAGTACAGCCACTACGAGACTGGTTCTGGATGCAGAAAACTGATCGGTGCAATTCAAGTTTGGCAACTCACTATGAGGAACCTTGGAAATATCATGGATGCACTGAAGGGACAGCAGAGAGGCTGTAAAAAAACGTCAGGAAAGGGTTATGGACAACTGTGGTCAGGCTTGTCTGTCACTGTCATCGACCCCTACAAGGTGGGTGGAGGATTAGACAACTTGAGAGTCTCTTCTTCATGTCCTGCCTAAGAACTTGGGGGCACCCAAGGCCATGGTTTGGCTGCGCTGCCAGATGTGTGTTAGTGCAGGGCTGGGGGGTCTGAGGGTCTAAAATGGGAGAGGAGGAATTATTCAGTACAGAAAAACATCTGTTTTGCTTCCCAGCTTGGGACAATGTTTGCATGCACAGTCAGAGAGTTTGTGTTTCCCCTCCCCTTGATTTCCTGCAGTAAAATAGCAGTGTTTTCTTTAAAACTTCAAATCAAGTGTTTGTGCCTTCATTTAAGGGAAAAAAAAAATGTATAAAACATTTGGTCACAATCATGCTGAAGCCTGAAACAGGAAAATCCAGCAGATAAAGCTACAGGATGGATGAAGGTCTTTCTGACTGTTGGTGGTTTGGATGTGTGTCCGAACGTGTCATCTTGTTGCATAGCCCTCCATAGTTTGGGAATCCCAGCCTGGCCCCCAGGGGAGCTCTGGCTGCCACACTGCCTTTATTGGAAGTGCACAGAAACACAGAGACAGAGATACAGACAGGAGTTATCCTTTAGCAGAATCCAGGGATGAGATTGGCCAGAGATTACCGTGGAGTAACGGAACGAAATAATAAAACACCGAAGGAAACAAAACCAGGTTGAATTTCCTCAACGGAAGAGCTACAGGAGATGTGAAGAACCACCCTGCAGCAAACTGCTCCCTGCCTGAGGCTGAAAGGCTTTTACTGAGAGCACAAGAGACCTCCTGAGCATTTTGGTAGCATCCAATACCCTCCAACCTCCCCAGTGACAAAAGGGACCACCAGGATCCACCGGGATCTCTGCCTGTCCTAAGAGACCACTTCATCTGGAGAAGTTTCACAGTTCTGGGGCTTGGTAGATCCTCTGAAAAAATTCATCTGTGCAACCCTCTTCTCTTTCCTATCAGCGTTTTTAGGGATGTGCTTGTCTGGCACCTCCCACCCTTGTTCCTTTCACCTTTATTCAGTGCTCTATGTGTCCTCTGGCCATCCTGTGCCCCAAACCAGCCCTAAAATGGCTCAGCAGAGCCACAGATGTGAGGTCCTGCCCAAGCTTTGCCTCCAGCCTCCCTCCCCACCAAGCACTTCGTGTTTGCCCCTTTCCCAGGCTCACAGTGCAGAAATCCACACGGGCACAAAAGAAAGAAATCATCCAACGCAAGAGTCGTTGCAAGAACACAGAAATCTCATCCCTGAGAATCAGAGTTAGAGGTTTTGATTATTATTATTATTATTATTATTATTATTTTGACCTTCTCTTAACAGGCAATAAACCCAAGACTCACTCCCACTGCCCTCCACACAGATGATGCACCAGAGCTCTCACAGCCCCACCATGTGAGACGCTGCTTCTCCTGCAAGAGCATCCCTGCAGATGCTGCACTTTTCCACCTGCATCCCTCCCTCAGGCCTAGTCCAGCAGAAAAGGCCATCTTTGTTCGCTGCAACCACTCCCCTCCCACCAATAAAAAACCAAAAGAAGAAAAGGAAAAAACAAGGCCAACAAAACCCAACCCAACCCCAAAGCATGTTTGCCTTCCCCACTGTGAGCTTCCAACGAGGCCCTCGGGTGCGCTGGTGGGGCGGTGGGAGCCCCGTGGACCCTCCAGGGCGAGGGGCTCTCCTGGCAGTGCCCTCCTGGCCCCTCGTGCCCTCCCCACGCTCCCCCAAGGTCTGATGCATCGAAGCAAGAGGTTGCATCGTCACTGTGAAAGATTTCAAAGGTTAGGCACTTAGTAGTGAACAACTGGAGCATTCGGTAGAAACGGTGGGACCTGGAATGACAATTGGACTAATTCTCTACATAAAGAGTAATTTTTTTCTTTTTTTTTCTTTTTTTTTTTACTGTACAATTTACAAAAATGCACACAATGAAAAGTTAAAGTTCTATCTAATAGCTTGATATAAAACCAATAACGTTTCTTCTTCTCACCCCTACGCTTTTTCCTCTTTTTTTTTCCTTTTTTTTTTTCCTGGATTTTTTTTTTCTTAAGTTGGTTTTTTTTTTTTGCTAAATCAAGCTGATATTGTAAACAAGACAAAACAGTGAGGGGCGTGGTGCGGTTCAACAGGAGAGAGGGACGGAATGAAAAGTCTCAGCAGCAAGGAAACAGTCCTTACAAAGTAGCTCTCTTGTGGCTTTATCACGTGTCAGTGTGAAGGACCCGATGCGGTGAGTGAGATAAGGGAAACCCCGCGGGCAGCGGTGTCAGAGCAACGTCCCTGCTGCCAGGGGTCACCTGGGGGTGGGGTGGCACCAGCTCTGCCAAAAAGCATTCCTGTGGCTGAACATCAAGTCCCAATGGACTGTCCTTTGTTCTGGGCTTTCTCCTCTCCCAGTTTCTTGGGTAAAGCTCTTCCTTCTGAGCGGCCGACGAGACCAAACGCGGGCGCGATCTTTGTTCGTGTGTGTCCTTTGCAAGCCCCGACTCCCACCCTGACAGGGAAAAAAATGATGCTAAGAGATTAATTAAGAAACAGTCCCAACAAAAACTGCGCCAATCTTGAAAAGGATGGACAGTCTGCTCTTCCACCACTGAAGCTGAGGATCCCTCTTCTCTTGGCTTCCTGTCTCTGTCCCCAGTTTGGCATCTGGTGCGTGTCTGTGCCTAGATCAGGTAATGGGGAGGTGGGCTGGGGGGAGATAAGAGATGTGCTCCTCCTGCTCCTCCCCCTGAAGGAGGGAGCCTTCCTCCTCCATCTGTCTAGTGCAGAAAAAAAAAACAAATAAAAAAGAACAAAACAAAAACCCTAAAGAACAGGAGAGGAGAGGGGCTGCAGGAGCGTCTCCAGCCGCGGGTGCAGAGCAGTTCTCGTGGCAGGGGCTGCCCCGCCGGCGCCGGGCACGTCGGAACCCCCGGCCTTCCAGATGATAAAACTCATCATAATTAACCACGCACACCTCAGAGGGCCATGCCATGCCACGCTAGCACCAGTCATCCTCATCGGCTTCGTGGTAGTAGCTCCGTCCTCTGGTGCCAGTCCCAGCGTTGAGCCCCAGCGTGTAGTGGTAGCCGTTGGGCACCCGTCGGATTTGGTGCGACTGGGAGGTCAGGGAGGACACGTAGGAAGTCCTTGAGGACCGGCCCGAGTTGGTGGCCACGGCCTCCTCGAAGGTGAGCGTGTCCTCGGGCGCGGCGGCACGCGAGGGGCTGTCGGCGGCATCGCGGTGCCCACCCAGGTAGGGGTCGGAGCCGGTGCGGGGCACGGGCGGCGGCGGCGGCGGCTGCTCCCCGCGGAGCAGCGCGTTGTGCTCCGACAGCCCGCGGCTCAGGCGGCCCGGAGAGAAGGTGGGCACGCCGGGCTGGCAGCTGGAGAAGTGCACGGGCGAGGAGTTGGCCGTCTTGTAAGTGATGCTGGGGCGGGGGGTCAGTGGAGTCTGTGGGAGCTGCCTCCGACCCCGGCAGGGGGTACTAGCACCAGATGTCGACAGCAAGGGGCTCCCATTAACTGAACCACTGCCCTACATAAAAATTGGAACAAAGCAAAGCGAAAAATAAAAAAGGGGAAACACCGGACAAACACAAAGGCAGGCAGGGGTCAAACAGAAGGAGAAGCAACGGAAGGGAGAGACGAAGTCACAAGAGGAAAGAAAAGCAAAAAAAAAAAAAAAAAAGAGAGAGTTTAGACAAGCACAGTCAGGGGGAGGAGGTTCTCGAGAAGTAATTCAACACGGAATGTAAAGAGCCGGAGAGTTCAAGTAAGTGAGGACAGGGAGGGGCAGAGCATCGGTGGGAGGCAAACTGGGACACGGCTCCGACAGGAGGGGACACTGCCCGGGGGGAAAACTCACAGCATACACGGGCTTCACATGCACCTTACCTGGACTGGGCAGGAGCAGCTCAACAACCTGCTCTGGTTGGGCATTTTGTGCAAATGCAAGTTTGCCTCAGGGTGGATTTGTGCAGAACTTCACCCAACAGTCGTGCTGGTTTAGTGGAAGGTGTCCCTGCCCATGGCAGGGGGGGGAATGAGCTTTAAGCTCCAACCCAAACCATTCTGGGATTCTGTGATTGTATTTCTGTGGTCAAAACTGTGTTATGTGGAAGGAGGATCTGAGGAACTGGGGTGTTTGTAGCTTGGGAATTAAATGCATTTTGATTAAACAGCCACTGCCTGAAAAAAATACCAGGCTTTAACTAACAAGTTTCTGTAGCAGAAATGCATTCACCTTCTCCTCTTTTACTTTACACTTTTGATTTTTGAGTGCTAGAAGGGCCTGGCAGCTTCCTGGGTTACTAAGAATGACATGTGAGAGTGACCTAAGGTACAATAATTTTAAAAAATATGCCACAAGTCAGAGGAACAGGGCCTTGTTTTGGCATTTCAGTTTACATTCTCCCAGGGCAGTACAAGACCAGCACTGTGAGAGGATTTTAAAAATCCCTCAGCCTTTCATGCCCTAACATTTTGAGAGCAGACCTTTCATTTTTAAAGAGCAGTTTTCCTTCCTATCAAACAAACAGGTTGTTGCTTGTCAGGCTGTCAATCAGTGCTTGTTCTGCTCTGCCTGGGTTTTCCAGTGTGGTTTTCATGGCAGGGCTGGAGGCTGTTGGCTCATCAGTGGGATGTGGGGACTATTTGAGCTGTTGTTGCCAGGAGTTGTGCCTGGTCTATGAGAAGAAGAGCAAACCCTGTGTTACCTGGGGGTGCAGAGCAGTGTGGGTGTCACCCACCACAGCCCTGCCCTCCCCAGGCGTTGGGGGCTGATGTGGCATTTGCTGTTCATTCTGCTGGGCCAACCACTCTTGTGTCTTCCACAACATGAAATCTGAGTCTTTCCCTTTCTTTTTGCTCATTTTCACCCTCTCCCTCCTCTGGTTTCTCCACATTTCAGCCTTCCTCCCTGCCACAGGCACCTGCCTCCCATCATCTGCCTCCCTGTGAGGATGGAGGATGGTGACCAGCACCAACATTCCAACATCCAGAGGAACATTCCAAGCGTTTTCCAAGGGCTTAAGGCTGAGCACCTCAAAACTACAAAAGACAGCGGAACTCACTTTCAGCCTGGAGAAAAGGAGGCTCAGGGGGGACCTTCTGGCTCTCTGCAACTCCCTGACAGGAGAGGCGAGCCAGAGAGGTCTGGCTCTGCTCCAGGGAACAGGGACATGACAAGAAATGGCCTCAAGCTGTGCCAGGGCAGGTTCAGGGTGGACATCAGGAGGAATTTCTTCACAGAAAGGATTGCTAATCATTAGAATGGGCTGCCCAGGGAGGTTTGGAGTCCCCATCCCTGGAGGTGTCCAGGGAACAACTGGACATGGCACTCAGTGCCCTGGGCTGGATGACAAGGTGGGTATTGGGCACAGGTAGGACTCAGTGCCCTGGGCTGGATGGCAAGGTGGGCATCGGGTGCAGGTGGGACTCAGTGCCCTGGGCTGGATGACAAGGTGGGCATCGGGCGCAGGTGGGACTCAGTGCCCTGGGCTGGATGACAAGGTGGGCATCTGGCACAGGTGGGACTCAGTGCCCTGGGCTGGATGGCAAGGTGGGCATCGGGCACAGGTGGGACTCAGTGATCTTGGAGGTCTTTATTCGATGAGTCTGTCTCTGAGAGGCCTTGAGTGCCTCACTCTGGAGGCAGCTGCTCAAAAGCCATCAAGTGACATTCCCACACCCATTTGAGGGATGAAGCACCAAGCAGGACCTCAAGGAGCTTTACCTGCCCCTGCCTGGCATTGCATCTCCTCCAACTTAAGAAAAACACGGAAAAGGTGCATAAATCCCTGGTAGACCTCAGGGCTGCCCTCCCAGCCTTCATGTCCTCACCTGTCTGTGTGGCCCTTGCTCCGGTCCTCCGTTGGGCGAGGTGGGCCTGCTCTGCTCGGCAGATTTGGGCTGGGTGCGCTCGCGGCTGCCGTAGCGGTCGCAGGAGTAGAAGCGCTGCTTCTCCGAGGAGGAGGATGAGTGCTGCTTCCTCTCCTGGGATCGGCCACGCTCCTTCTTGTCCTTGGCAGAAGACTCCCCAGTCTGGGCTACTGAAAGAACAACCTTGGTTAGGGGGCATCAATATTTGAGGAACATCCAAGTGTGCAGCAGGGAGGTCCTTTGGTGCAGAAAGGAACCCAAATCCCACCCAATGGCTGGTGCAGGAAGGAGGACAACTGGCCCTCACTGTGGTGAGTTCCTTAGGAGGAGCTGCAGACCCTGGTGAGGTCTGACCTCAGGCATTGATGCAGCCCTGGGGGCTGCACCAATTCCATCAACTGGACCATGTTGTGCTGGTTTTGTCATCTCTTGTGGCCCTCACTGTGGTGGCATTAAATTCTACTGAGGAGCTTCATGTTTGTCCTGCTGAGCCTGAAGCTGGAGGGAGGCAGGGAGGTCTGCAAACTGGATGGTTTGATGGGCAAAAAAAAAAAGACAAGTGAATGTCCTTCCCACTAAAAATATTGATGCATATTTTAAAAATCAGAACAGGAGCTGCCAGAAGGAAGGAAACAGAAACTTCCCAACAAGCAGCCAGCCAAACTGATGACAAATGAACATTTCTCTTTGGGTTAATTGATGAAAACCAAACATTTCTCTTTGGATTTGGTCCTGTTTCTGTCAGGGACAGAAGTCCCTAGTGACACTGAGGGAAGTGGCAAAGCAGTGAATCCCCTTTCCATAAATCCTGGCAATGCTCTCATTGGGCAAGCACAGGCTTCCCAAAAACCTCGGGAGAATACACCATACCCCTCCAGAGAGTCACAAATTGCTTCTCCATTACCAAACTGATTGGTTTTCCCTTCCCAAATTCCTGTGCAACAAGGCAGATGAAAATAAACCAAAAAGCAAACCAACCAAACAACCCCTTCCCCTGCTATGAGAGCGTGTGACATGCACCCATGGACCAAGGGGACAGCAGAGTGGCAGGAGGGAGAGGCTGCATTGGGCTCCAGATGAGCAGGGGGGGAAAGTAAAGGGTTTGAAGCAAGGTTAATTATTTCTTTAACATGAATTTAAGAGGGTACAACTAAGTGCAAACTACATACTGCCAGGTAACTCCCAGGCGACCGTGCTTTGCTCCTCTGCAAACAATTCGGACAAGGTGAGAGACATTATTGGAAGCAGTGTCAGACATCGAGGCAGAGGTGCAGCAGACACCATGACGACCAGGGAGGGAGGGCATGGGGGCAGGACAGCAGAGAGGCAGGGGGAAAACATGGGAAGATATTGGGAAAAAAAAAAGGAACATAAAGAGATAGAGGAATGACAGGCAAACAGAAAGGGAGACAGCCAAAAACAGAAAGCATTGCAAATGAGAGTTAGAACAAACTCAAAAGTTTGGGGAGGGGCAGAGCAGCACGTGAGAGGGAGGGTGGGGGGCGTGGAAGGGGGAGACACACACAGAAAGTACATCAGTTATTCACCCAAAGCTACAACCACCGTTATTATTTGCACATGTGTTACTCAATGAGGTTAGATCTGCTCTGCTGTTCCGGGCCTGATTCACAGCCACACTGGGCACTTGCACAGGGGCAGGGATGCCCTGGGGAACACACACTGTGCTGCTGCCAGGGGCACTCAAATGTCTGACTCCATGGAGAGCAGCTTCCCAAGGAAAGGCTCGTGCTGCTAGCCTTGCTGCTGCCAACTGCATCACCATGCCAGGGAAGATGCTGTTGGTGCTCTAGAATAAAGGGTAACTTTGTTCTGGGAGGGTGAAGGGAAGGGAGAATGGCTTTGCTTTGGGGTCTGCTGCTTTTATTAAGCATGTTGAGAAGTGCTCCTGGTAACACAGAGAATCCCAGCTCACACAAAGGCTGCAGTTTCTGCAGCCAGCTGGGAAATTCACTGGCTGAGGAGGGGCAGCCTGTGCCAGCCCCAGGACGTTGGCACAGAGATTCCATGTGCTAGAGCCCTTGCTGAGCACAGGCTTTCAGTTTTAGGGTGCAGCAGATCCTTCACATTCTCCTTCCCATGGAGAGCAATGGAAATAGCCCCCATCCCAGGTTATTCCCTCCTGCCTATGAATCAGGCCCTTGGAATGAGACCCAACATGAGTGGTGAGATGTTCTGACACACAGGAGGGCAGGCCAGTGGCTGGACAGTTTTTGGGATGAACAGTTAGCAATGAACATGAGGAATGGCCAAAAATGGTCTCTGACATCCTACCCACTGAGCTGCTGTAAGAGTCAGATTTCTTTAGGAAAAGCTAAACAAGGGAAATGCTCAGCACCGTTTCACTGGCCAAACTCACAGGACAGAAGATTGGGATGTTCTGAGTGGCAAGAAGCAAACCCAGGGAGCATGCTCAGTGTCCCAGTGCAGCATTCCAGGCACAGCCTCCCTGCTATTCCCTGCACCTGCATTAATCCAAGACACTCCCAGGGCACAGGAGCGTGTCCTGCCAGGCTGTCTGGAGACATGGCACGCAACTGGCAATGGGAAATATGCCTTCCAGAAAGCCAGTCTGGCAGATGGCATTGCCCCCAGTTAATGAGGACCCCCTTGGGTGGGAAGCCCTCGGTGCCAGGCAGAGGGATCACTCTGGGTTGCTTTTTGCTGTGCCCAGGGATGAGTAAAACCAGGGGCAGCGCTGTGCCCACACCCCCACACCTGCCACCCAAGCACAAAGGCTGGTTTCCTGTCTCCAGATCAGCAAACACCTTTGAAAACAAACATTGACAAGCAACACAACAAGCAGAGGGAGAAGATCCTGAGTTCCTGACCCCCCTCAGCAGTGAGGTGCCCCTCACTCACCTGAGTCTCAGCAGCCAAGCGTGGCATGGAGGCTGCTCTGCCCTGGCTCTCCAGGCCTGGCTGGGGCTCTCCATTGGCAACTGTGGGGCTGATTTCCCTCATTTCTACCACCTGATTGGAACATGAAAGGGTTTCAGTAGCAAGAACATGACTATCAGCTTTGAGGCCACCACCTGAGCATGCTTTGCTGAGTTTGATGGCATTGTGAAGAGATGCTGGTATGGCAAAGAGAGTTCATGAAGGGCTGTGCAGCAGGTTACTCTGTCTGCTGGGCTTTCTGCAGCAAGGACAGCAGTGGTTTAAGCTCTTCCACCAGTCAGGAGCCCCAGCTGTGACCTGGGAAACCCCTCACCTGAGCTGGGACAATGATGACGAGGGGAGGAGATAACCTTGGGTAACCTTTTGCAGCAGAGACAGAATTCCATGAAGAAGGACTCTGACAGAAAAGGCAGATTGCAGAATCTGACAAAATTCCATGAAAAGGGTGTCCCCATGTACAACTACCAGGCTGTGAGAGCTGTTGGGTTTGATGTTTCACCACAACGTTCAAGCAAACTTGGGTTTGGAAGAGCAACTCTTTCCCTCAAGGGGCAGGTCTGCCATTCAATGCCCCTCATCTGGTTTTTCTGAGGATTTTCTAAGATTTCTGAAGTTGTAAAATCTCCTGCATGTCACTATGCCCTGCCTTCCCATCTCCACCCCTTTGCTCACCCGTTCAATGGGGATTTCTTCTGAGTGGCCTCGTTCAAAAGCTGGTGTCCTGGTTTCATAGAACACGTCCTGGGTGCGCTGGGTGCCCCAGGAACTGGACTCTTTGATGCCACCCTCTGGGGCTGGCCTGTCAGAAGGGAAAGAGAATAAAAGATGAACTTTGTGGCAAAGAGGTTTTGCTGAAGTCAGTGTGACCAACTTGGGAAATCGGTGGCAGGATGAGAAGGGCTGCTGGTGAAACCATCAGGTCCCCTGGGTTCTTCCAGAACCATGTCCTACAGAGACTGCAGATCCCATGAGAACAAGGAAATCAAACCAGCCATCATTTATTTTTTCCACTAACAACTTCTGTGATTTAATTCCTGATGAAGAAGAATGAAGGGTTTTGGAGTTCAGGCCCATTCTGTGTGCAGGACAGCTGGACATTGGTCAAACACCACGACCAAAGGACATTCATTCAATACCCAGGGGCACCCATGGATTTCACTGTTGAGTCTGATGCTGGTTTCCCCATCTGGATTATTTGGGATGTTTAAACCTCAGATATCCATCACTAAAAATCCACAGCAGTTGTGACCCAGAGGAAAGTCACCTGGAGAGCAGGAAACAGGGAACTGATTGGGATCACTGTTACTAGAACTGTTTAGAAAGCTCTCTATGGAGGGATTATTTTGCCCAGAGACAGATTCTGTTGTGGCAAATCTAAAGGAGCTCTTGCTGTTACCAAGTGCCATGAGTTTGAGGGATGACTTCGCTCCAAAGGACCTTTGGACTCTTTGGTGAACTGGGGTTTGATTGGTTGTTTTGCAACAGTCCCAAAGGAAACTCACACTCACAAATACCCACCATGGAGAGCTCTGTGATGAAGGTTCAGAGCAGACCATTAAGGAAACCCACAGCTCTGGAGACCCCAACCCTCCAGCACTGCACCAGTGGGAAGCAGAGACAGATGGAGGCATTTGGGAAGCCACCACTGGGAATTGTCCCAACCATGGTTTGAGGGGCTGCTGGTTTTGGTGTCCCCACCTCCAGAGCCACTGAACCAGCAGTGATTGGGGCTGGTGGACACACCCAGAGTGTCTCTGCTCTGTGGGAGGGCTGTGTGGGCTCAGGGGACACTCACAACGCGCCGCCGTTGTTGAGGGAGGCCGAGCTCTTCTGGCGCAGGAAAGCCTTGGCATTGCTGAACGCTGTGGGCTGGGTCTGCTCCAGGGTGGCCTTCAAGGGGTGGAACAGGGACACTGGGCCAGGCTGCCAAGCACAAGGGAAAGGTGTCAGACACAGAGCTGTGATGGGCTGCAGTGCTTTTGATAGAAGTCCACTTTGCCACCCTGGGAGAGGAGCCCAGCTGGGAGCCCAGCCCAGCCCAGCCCAGCCCAGCCCAGTCCAGCCCAGCCCAGCCCAGCATGGCCACTGAGGCTCTGAAGGTCCTGCTGCCCTCAGCTTTGTGCAAGTCAAGTCATGCAGCAATCATAGAATCATGGAATCATAGAATGGACTGGGTTGGAAAAGACCCCTGAGATCATCAAGTCCAACCCTTGGTCCAACTCCAGTCCCTTTACCAGATCATGGCACT
>JAOXXN010000220.1:2301352-2311464 GCA_026770055.1 Myrmophylax atrothorax | reverse complement strand
GGGAGTGTCCAAGGCCAGGTTGGACAGGGCTTGGAGCAACTTGGGCTGGTGGGAGGTGTCCCTGCCCATGGCAGGGGTAGGATGAGATGCTCTTTAAGGTCCCTTCCAACTCAAACCATTCTTGAGTCTATGACTTCTGAGCTACCAGAACCACTGACCAAAGCATTTCTGAGCCTGTTTCGAGGTAACATTTGTCAAGCTGAACCCCAGAGCTCCTGGGGATGTAAGAGCAGCACTGAGTGACCAAAACTGGAGACCTCCTCGGGGGAAAGGCAGAGAGGTCAATACTCACAGAGAGCAGTGGTGAGCTTCTCAGGCTGGTCATAGTGCACCATGGCCACACAGAGGGTGTTGAGGGCCACCACACACAGGACAATCCAGTAGAAGCTCTGAGCCTTCACCATGCGCCGGATGAAGAACCGGAACATCTTCTCTTTCCTCCTGAAGTAGGACGAGCTCTCATTCTTGCCACTCTTCAAACTGGCACGGGCAAAAGGAGACCCTGGGACAGAAAGAAGAGTCACCACACCCCACCCTGGCAGTCAAAAGGCTGGGAGGGCATTCCTGGGCACTCAGAGCCTCTGCCAAGCACCAGAAGCACAGCTGGGCAGAAAGCTGGGCACGCCAGCCATGGGCTGAGCAAGGGCATCTGGCTTGTAATGACACCATGAGGGATGAAGGCTGGGAGCTTAGAACTTCATGAATCCATGCCCAGCTCCACCATCTACAGACACTGGGCTTCCAAACCTTTGGAGCAATCCTGATTGGTCCCAGTTAAACTCAGCAGTGGGACGGGAAGGGCAGAAAGTACCAGGCACTGTGGTGGTCCTGCCCGTGATGTGGAGCACATCCTTGTGGAGCTGCAAAGCTGGTCCCTGTTTCCCCTGCTCAGAGGGGCAGCCCTTCCTCCTGAATGGAATGAAGGCTCCTTATTTCCCTCTCCAGCTTCCTGTGTTTCCTGAGCAGAGCCCTCAATCTGCCTCCCTGGGCAGTATTTTGGGCACAGCAACTCATTGGTGCCAATCCTGCCTCAATCAGCTACATTTCCACTCTGCTCTGAAACTCTGGGAAGGAGGCAAAGGTTTTAACAACAGGAAGCCGATGGAAGAAATGCTTTCTGATGGGAGCTCTCCCCCTGTGGTACAGGCCCTGCTCAAATGAGGGATGGGAAGGCAATCCCTGGCCAGTGCTGAGGCAGGAGAAATCCGGGCACCTCAGGAATAAACACATGGACTCGTTGGGGTTCCTCTGCAACAGCCACAGGTGCTGTTGTAAACAGGGAAAATTGTGATTGTCACAGCCTGTCCACCACTTGTGTCACGCTGTGCTGGCCCTCAGGACCCTGTTCCAAGATGGTTTGTGGCAAGATAATACTCTATTGCCCTTCCCCATGTTGGGATGGAGCATCCCAGCAGGTAGGGCTGGGCAGGACACACGTGGTCCTGCCTTGGGCCAGGCACTGTGAGAGCAGCTGATTTGCATGGGCTGTTGTTGGAGTTACATGAACTGAATGTTCTGGCAGCAGCAGCCAAATCTTTGGGTGTGATCACCTACATTTCAACACTTGGAAGGGGTGGGAATCTCACCCTCTTTCGTGGTGCAATAACATCAAAACACTCATAGAAAAGATGAAGCATCCAGATGTGCCAGCAGTGGGTTCTCCAAGTCTCAGACATCCAGGTGATGTCTCCCCAATGGAAAGTGAGCTCTCTATTCCATCTCCCATTTCTGGCCATCCACCAACACACAGCTGGCCTGGCCCAGGCTCTGAACAATCTCCTTGCAAAAAAAAAAGCTTGGAATGCTGTTCTGTTCGTTTGCTAATCCTGCCTTTGGCAGCCTAAAAGGTAAGAGCTCATAGTGCTCCTCCTTTGCTTTAGGACAACAAAAAGAGCTGCAGGTGAAGATTTAGGCTGCACTGCAGCTTAACACTGTTTAGCAGGTAAAGAGCTGTCAGATATTCCAGCCACTTTGCTTCCAGAATTGCAGGGGAATGGTCTGCTGCCCTCTCATCTACTCTAGTGATCTTGCAGAAAAGAAAAATCGTTGTATTTAAACTGATTTAACAGAGAAAACATCCACTTCTCTGTGTTTGGCTGTCTGGGAATCAAGACAGTGCCCTGTGTCTGGGACAGCACGGAGGGTGGGGAGCCACAAGGAGCAGCTGCACACTTATTAGTGTGGAATGAGAGGCTGAGAGTCAGGAGGAAAGCAAAGAATAAATGCTTAGAACAGCTCCAGAGAGCACACTGGGAAGTGTTTATCACTATAGAGCCTTATAATGCAATTAGAAGGCTCACTGAGGTACTTGTGTTCAAATTAAAGTGCACCATGTCCAGCCAATGACCAGTAAGAGACCTGTCAAAGCCTCTGCCCCCCTGGGCTGCACCTTCACGTGGCACTCAGGAATTATGCTCTGAGTTCTTCCAGGCTCCTTATGCTCCCATCAGAAGACACTACAGAAAAGCAGCCAAAAAGCCCTCGCTCAAAACCAGATTCCTTATGCATAACTGCCCACGTGATCTGATTGTTGATGCTCTGCAGAGTTTCAGCCCCTCCAGGAGCCTGTGAAGTAGCTGCTTTATCTCTTTTGTTCTGTTCTGTCTCGTTCCATGAATCAAACTCAAAAACACTTTTCCCAAGTGGGGGAAGCACTCCCAGAAGGTGGGAAGCACTGCTGTTATTTTCCCTGCCATATGCTCCCGAGACAGTTCCCAGCTCTGCAGCAGATCAGCCACAAGCCCAGATGCTCCGTCATCCATTGCCACCTGAAACGCTGAATTCCAAGATCTGTTTGTGTGCCATGGGTGCCCACAGCCTGGAGGGACTTGGATGTCAATGCAAAGAGCTCAGAATTATTGCAACCCCCACCAAATGTTCCAAAGAAATGACCATTCCTTGTTATCCATGCAGGGATCTGAGAAAACAAACCAAACCACACCAAAAATGCAAACAACTTCTGCATTCTTGCCTTCTTTCAGCAACAAACCTCTCGTGGAAGTGTCAGCAGTTTAGGCACAAAACCTGCAGCCTGGGGGATTGGGAGTGATGGTGTCAGGAACATGCCAAGCAACATTCATTTCCTACAACCAGGTCTTGGTTTAAAGGGGAAAGAAATAACGCTCCAACCTTCATGCCAAGTTTCCAAAGGGCAGTCGAGGCACTCGTGCTTTTAAGAACCTACAGGCACGGACTCTCAAATGTGCTGTTTGTGCTGCTGCTCTTGTGCATCCAGGATTTGCTGCTCCGTGGTAACTGAGCTGCCAAGGTACTTCTTTGGATGATAATGAGAACATCTGCTGCTTCAGCAGCAGAACCATGTCCACACTCAAACAGCAGGGACAGGGAGAAGCCAAATATCCAACTGCAGAGCAGTCAGGAAGATGTGTCCTCAGCCCACGGCTGAGAGGTGTTTCTGCTGATGTCCAAACAGCTCCCTGAGATGGGGGCTGTGTGCCCAGAGCCTGCCAACACCTGCCAACCCCAGACCTGCCTCCTGCCTCTCCACCTGGGTGTGTCTCAGGAGGGAACCAGCTCTGGGAACTGCAGGAGAAGCAGCTCCTCCGTAGCCTGACCGTGTCCTGGTCTGCAGAGCTGAAGATCCCAAATGCCCCACGGTGCAGGATGTCCCTCAGCATTGAAATGGGGGGTATTTGGGTGTGTATCTCCATAGCTGGCTTTAAAAATGTAGAGAATTGTCTAAGATCTTCTAAGACAAGAATGAACCCAGCATTGCCCAGCAGCCACTCACACAGCAAAGGCTGCAAAACCCCTTGCTGGGCACCGATGGCAGATGGGACTGTGCCCAGTTCCTCCAACAAAGAGCCTTAGCAGTGTCCTTTGGCAGAGTTGGGTTGCATGAGCACTTTCCAAGCAGAATGCCGGAATGGCCAGCTCAGCAGGGATTCTCCCAGCACCTGGAAGGGTGCAGCATGCAGGAGCTGAGCCAGGCAGAGCAGGGCAGAGGGGGAAGCCACGAGGCCCTTTGCTGTGGGGAGTTGAGTGCTGCTGCAGGAGCACAAGGACTTCTCCTTCTTGAAACTGCAGCTTCTGGAGCAAAGGAGCCGCTCGGAGGAAACACGACACGGACGGGTTTGGGTGGAGCTCTGAACCTCAGGGGATGCCAAGCCAGTACTCACCAACGGAGCAAATGTCTGTGAAATGGTCCTCACCTTCTTCTGCATGAATCAGGTCGTTTTTGCTCTTCTTTATTGCGGCTCTTTTCAACACTGTGTGCAAATTAAAGAGAAAATGCCCCGTGAGGATGCAGAGTGGATTCTCTCTCCCCCTCCCTTCACTCTCCAGGGCCAGCAGTTACTTCCCGATGCCAGCTTAGAGCTCTCACACAAGGGTGAGCTGGAACAAATCAGACAACCCCCAACCTTGCAGGGCTGAATGCTTTCAGTGGCAGGGTTGTTTTGACCTTCCAGCTCCTGAAGGTTTGCCAGGAATGGGTCCGCACGCTCACACTTCACCTGGCAGATGCAGGAGGGTGAGGGAGTCACTGCAGCTCCTGGAGCTTTTAACCCAGCAGAAAGGCTGGGCAGGGTCACTGGATGTCTCTGAGCCCCAGTGGGTTAGGAGATGAGTGCTGCCATCCATTAAACCCATTAATGCTGTTTACAGTGGGCACCATTAAGGAGTCAGCATTTATGGGGCTCGGATACAGCTGGAGGAGCAGAAATGCTGCGTGCAAAGACTGCCACGAATCAGGGAGCAGCCTCTAACAGCACCCAGGGTACACCTCCTTCCCTCTGGGGCTGCTGGAAGTCTTGGAGAACACACTTATTCCAAAATCATCTTTGGTGGGGAGGGCAAAGATCTCCAGAGTGTTTTACTCTGACAGGGAATGAGACCAGTGGACTAAAGGGCTCGGAGAGCTCCGCACTGGCCACCCAGTGCCCGAGGGCCGAGGCAGGAACAGTGAGGGCTCCGGTCCCACGCCCACCTACCTGCAAAACCTCGAGAACTGGCAGAAAAAGATAACGTTGAGATACAGTTTGGTAACAGCTTCAAGACAGACAGGAACTAAGCACCACTTCCTAGCAGCAGTAAGACACCCCACGGTGTGGTGATACAGACTGGTCAGAAGGCACACACAGCAAAGCCACGCACTCTGAGCCGCTGCTCCCCCCCGGGGAGGCTCCTGGAGAAGATCCCCTCACTCTACACATGGGTGGGTTTCCCTGCCTTGACACACAAATGGATGCACCTCTTCCTCCATAGCCAAGGCAAGTGGTGGTTCTTTCAGCACTTCAAAACACCCAGAGCACCACCCAGGCTTGGAGAGGCTCGAAGAGAAGGGGATGCTCTGAACCTGTGATCTGGATCCAGTTTTGAGGGGTTTTTTGGCAAATAACCACTTGTGCTCCTTTCTTCCCCACCCAGCTCTAGGCTGAATCCTCAGTCCCAGCAATGGCAGCGTTTGGGTCCTTCAGGCTCCATCTGTCCCAGTACACTCCAGCACGTCCAGGGCCCTCCCCAGCACTGGAATGCAACCAGCACTGGGAGTAAAATTTTACAACACTCCTTGGCATGAATTGAGCAGCTTCTTTTCCTGATCCCCCAGATACCTCCTACTTGTGTTTAGCAGTGAGGGTGTGCCATCTCTACAGGCGCCCTGGATGCAATACCTCTCTGTTTTGGAGACTAAGAGGATTTACCAGCATAGATGTGGGCTGCTCCACACCAGCTGCTTCAAGGCTGGGAACACTGTCAGGCTCCTTCAGCTTAGTAGGATAGAAGGAGCCTTGATATCTCTTGATCTTGACTTATACCCACCTCTAGTTGGCTTCCACCACTCAGCTTTTCAGGCTACTCTTGCAGACACTCAGCACTACCAGCCCTGGCTGCACCCACGTGCTGGCCAACCTTCCCCAGCACACACCCCCACACGCACGCACCGAGACTGGCCAGGCACACCTCGACCCTGACCTCCTGCAGCCCCAGCTCTTCCATGCCCGAGTCCTCCCCAGGTGCAGGTCACCAGGCTGGCCCAGGCGGACCAGCAGCCGCCCCGAGGAGCCGCGGTGGCTCGAGAGGGGCCAAAGGTGCAACACCACCTGGGGGACACCACGGGGTGACCTGGGCATTGGGGCTGTGGGCTGAGGCTGCCCCGCTGTGCCGCCTAAGCCCCTGGGGAGTTGCAATCCACTCACTGTTGTAGCTGCTGCCGCTGCTAGTCTCTGCCGGTGCCGCGCCTTGGTGGATCGGCCCTTCCGAGGCGGCCCTCCCTGACAGGGAACGGGAGGAGAAAAAAAAAGAGGGGGGAAAGGGAGGGGAAGGGGGAAAGGAGGAGGAGACATGGGAGGACGAAAGATGGTCAGAAAAGGGAGAGGGAAGAGTCTTTAACTGAACTTTGACTGGCTGGCGCGTCCTACGAGCTCGGCGCTCTGGGGGCACAGGGAGGGCACCTGCGAGCTCGGTGCCTCCGGCCGTCCTGCCACGCTACGGGTCACACGTCGGAAGGGAGGATCACCACACCCTGTTATGTCTTACTGCTTACAGCTAACAGGGCTCTTAGTCTCTTGGTCAAATCCATTTGGAAAACTCGCTTTGGAGCCCCTGCCTTCTCTCGGTCAGTGCTTGTCTCCTCTGGTATCCAACGCCCGCCACGAGCCGGGTGTCCCTGTGGCCCCAGGGGCAGCGCAGGGACCGGTCCCCACCCCAGGGTGGTGTGGCACTGCTCCTCAGCCACCTGCAGCCTCGGAGACACCCGCTACGGGCACGGGGACTCTGCAGCCCCCAGTCCTGCCGAGGGCATGCGAGAGTGTGCCCCTCACGCCCTCCTGGGGACAGTGGGAGGCCGTGGGTGGCACTGTCCGGCAGGTGAACCTCTCACGGATCGCAGCAGGAAAACGGCACAGCAAAGGCACCTACCGTCCAGAGGAGACTTCTCCTCGGCGTTCTTGTCTTCCTCTGCCAGCATGACCTCCTCTGTGAAAGGAAGAACAGCAAGTTTCAACCTTGGATGGGTCATGTCCCTGCTCCAAGAGCAGCTGAGCTGGATGCAGCGGGCACCTGTCCTGGCTGCCACCCACCTTAGCCTGCTGTACCACCCAGTTACACCCAGTCTGGGGAGGAAGGGATGGCTCAGAGCACCGCGGGTCTTATCCTGTGCCCCTCTTGCACAAGGGAAGGATGCCAGACAAACCACTTCTTCCATGGTATCCCTGTTCACCACCAACCACCCACTCCAGTTCCTTTACCAAACTATCATCCACAGGGGACTTCTGGAGACCAAGAATGTTCCTTTACACCCAAGCAAGACCACAGGGCTCCACAAAGCCACAGGATGGTCCCTCATGCCCAGGCACATGGGAGACACTAATTAAGAAGTGAAAGATGCTCCACACCCATTGCTGCTCTTTTGTCTTCATCAACAAGACCGGGCTCAGCCCAAGGGTAACAGGTGCTGAGGGTAAGACCAGCAGGGTCAGCTGCTGCACGTCAGCAGTGCCACATCTCAGGAGACACAACGGCACCAAAAAGCCATCCCATCAAATCTTTGTCCAATTAAAACTCACAAGGTCTCCGTGGGGGAGCTCAGCCTTGCACAGTTCAGGCTGTGCAACACACGCAGGGACACCACTGTTGTTCCCACTCATGTGTAATCTCCAAAATACAACTTTATACACCCTTGAAGTAAAGAATAAAATCAGAAAACGCTGTAAAAACCAACCTCCCAAAACTGAATCAACTGAATCGTTTTTATCTGCAGGAAAACCAACCAAATTTCCTGAGGTTTCACAATGCAAATGTCATCACCCAAGTCAGTTTGCAGAACACACCCCACTGTGCCAAGGCTTGAGAACCAGAGATTTAAACTCACTGCTGGAAAATTATGTGAGGATTTTCTAAAGGACAACCCAAAGCAAACAAAACATCGAGCTGGTGAACTGTACACTTCCTTCTATTATTACAAATGGCAAATTCTTTCACACGCTGGGCACAATTTGACTCAAAACTGCTGACAGTGTGTTCCCACCAAAATCTCGCTTTAAAGTCCATTTAAGCCTGTCTAGATTGAAGGATAACTAACAAAAATATGGAAAATAAATACAAACAAACCACAGGCCAAACATCAAAGTGGGGAGCTGAAAGCTGTCTACAAGAATACCAGAGGGATCAGCCTTATATAAGCCTATATAAGCCACACAAGCCTTATATAATCTCTTTATTAATCAGCTGGGAGAGAGAGGGAATGATACACTAATATGACAGTAAATTGAGAAGGCTGAAAAATAATATCCAAGGACTGGAAGGCTGGAAAGCCAAGCAGAGGAGAATGAAACAAGACAGTGCAAACTAGTGCACCAGAGACATGGAGAAAAGGGGAGGGTTAAAAACATCAGGTGAGATAAAAACTGCACTTTCAAAGCTGTTAAATCCTTCCAAAACCCCACAATACAATTCAGGTGGTTTTGGAGGCTTCCTACGACTGGTTAGAAAAGTGAAATGGGCTTTTTTAGACAGTTCAAGAGACTTCTCTGTCAAACCAGCACATCAAACCAAAAGGTTCTTCTGAGGCCTTGCCCTGGAAAAGCTGAACTGATGTTTGAGGGCTAAAAATATGGAAGGAAAGAAACAACAATTGCCAATGAGTGTGACTGCTCTAAAGCATAAGGAAGGGATGAGTCAGATGTGGAGACCCCTTCCCAACAGCTGCTGGTGTCCATGGAGTCTCACCTACAAAGATCAGGCTCTTATGGGACCACTCTGTGAACCAGCTGAGCCTTTGCCCCAAATTCAGGGCCCTGAGTTGGTGCCCAAACACATCTTCATCCACAGACACATCTCCATCCACAGACACATCTCCATCCAGACACATCTCCATCCAGACACATCTCCATCCACAGACACATCTCCATCCACAGACACATCTCCACCCACAGACACATCTCCACCCACAGACACATCTCCATCCAGACACATCTCCATCCACAGACACATCTCCACCCACAGACACGTCTCCACCCACAGACACATCCTCATCCATAGACACATCTCACCTGGGCTTGGTTTTACTATTCCTTTAAAAGCCCAAGGTGAATAAAAACACAGCCCTTAGAAGAAGCTGCCACACTCTCCTGGGGAATCTAGTCTGTCTTCTGGCAACTGCCCTCCCCTGCCACCCACTCACGTGGCTGCCCTGTCTCTTTGGTGAGGGTGGCTTTGCCCACCTCTATCAAGGGGCTCCTTGCCCTGTTTTTTCACAAAGCTTTGTCATGTCAAGGGACAGCACTGAAGTTCCAGTGGGCTGGGAGAGAGAGGTCAAACCCTTCCCAGATCCTGTCCCTCCAGGAGAAGAGAAACACTCTGGGGATGTGGGAAAGGGATGGGAAGAATTAAAATGCAAAAGACATACAACCTGATTTGTCCTGAACTGAAAAGACTTCAAGTCTCTGAGCAAAGTGTTTTCAGAATGATGCATGTCCTTGTAAGATAAGAGAAACATCTTCAAAAGAATATTTGGGGGCTTATAAGCTCTTTACCCTGAGCAGAGAACTTCTGGTTGCCTGCTCTCCGTTGGAAATGCAGCATGACAGCCTGATGGATGCCACAGTTTTGAGGAGTTTAAGGGGTGGCAAAATCATTTGCATGGATTGCACTGCTTGGCTTCACCTCTTTTTAATTCCCCTGAAAGGCACAGTTGCCTTTAAACTGAAGGAAGGTGGATTTAGATCAGATTTTAGGAAGGAATCCTTCCCTGTGAGTGTGGGCAGGCCCTGGCACAGGTTGCCCAGAGCAGCTGTGGCTGCCCCAGCCCTGGAAGTGCCCAAGGTTGGGTGGAGCTTCCAACCCATATCAGTCTGTGATTCTGTGATAATATAATTCAAATCACAGACAAGGCTGTGAGAAATATTAAAGACACTGAAGAGTGGTCAGTAAATGAAAAGCATAAAGTTAAATTAGAACAATTAAATTAAATTGTTGATCAATAGTGCACAGAAGGAGTGATTTTAGTCACTCACATACTTGGTCCTAAAGCAGTTACAGCCCTTGAAATAAAAACTTGACTACTACCAAGGCCAATCATAGAATCATAGAATGGATTGGGTTGGAAAAGACCTCCCAGATCATCAAGTCCAACCCTTGGTCCAACTCCAGTC
>JAOXXN010000220.1:2087343-2101624 GCA_026770055.1 Myrmophylax atrothorax | reverse complement strand
GCACCCCTGTGCCAGCCAAAGCATCCCTGTGCCAGCTCCAGCACCCTTGTGGCAGCTGCAGCATCCCTATGCCAGCTGCAGCATCCCTATGCCAGCTCCAGCTCCCTATGCCAGCTCCAGCACCCCTATGCCAGCTCCAGCATCCCTATGCCAGCTCCAGCCCCCTATGCCAGCTCCAGCACCCCTATGCCAGTTCCAGCACCCCTATGCCAGCTCCAGCACCCCTGTAGCAGCTCCAGCACCCCTGTAGCAGCTCCAGCACTCTTGTGGCAGCTGCAGCACCTCTGTGCCAGCTCCAGCACCCCTGTGCAAGCCCCAGCACCCCTGTGCCAGCTCCAGCACCCCTGTGCCAGCCAAAGAACCCCTGTGGCACCTCCAGCATCCCTGTGGCACCTCCAGCACCCTTGTGCCAGCTGCAGCCCCCCTGTGCCACTCCAGCATCCCTGTGCCAGCCCCAGCACCCCTATGCCAGCTGCAACTCCGCAGCCAAAGCACCCCTTGTGCCAGCCCCAGCACCCCTGTGCCAGCAGAGAGAGGTGAAGTTCCGTGGAAACACAGCAAGCTTTCCCCTTCCTCATTTTTAACGCTGCAAAATGCCATTGAAACCACAAAGCTTGCAAAAAGAGTGTTGTCAGCACTACAAAAAAATTGCTGAAGTCTTCTTTTTTTTTTCCAGTGGGATTCCTTAGAACTTGGTGCAGTGGCAAACTTCTTCATAGCAAGGTCCACAACACTGACATTTGTAGCCAAGCACCAAAATCCCAGCAGTGTAACCTGCAGCACCAAGGCCAACAGGTATTCAGGTATCCACAGGGAGTCATGCCAATGATGTGGAAAATTTAAGCAGCCAAGCCTGGGCACCCTGGCCTGTATTTCTAATCCAGCCTGCTGACTTACAAGATCCTCTGTGTGAAGGCCCTGCAGTTCTGTTGCTCTCATGTTCTTCTCAGATCTCCACCTGAGACATCACACCTGGGCTGTTCAGGCAAACCCAAAAGCCATTTGTATGTTTTATGGTCAGGCTGATGAAAGAATAGCACAGTTCCCACCTGATGGTGACACTGGCACGATGCAAATATTAATTGGGATGTTAATTGAGCTCATCAACCCACTGCTGCTTCACTCCCACCATCAGCACACAGGAACACCACTGTGTGGTGGCCCCAACGTCTGCCTTGTCTCAGAAGTTCTGGGTTTTGTGGGTTCATGGGTGAGCTGAGAGCAGACAGCCAGAAAGCTCCTGAGTGTGGGGTTGGCCCTGCCAGGATAAGCTGTGTTTGGCCCCTCCTGCTCACCTGAGCCCATTCTGCACCACCCTGTTCCTGCAGGTTCTCCAGCAGGAGCACGCGTGGTTGCACTCGAAGATCAGCGGCGGCTCAGCCATGTTGAACTCGGGCAGGAGTCGGCCGTCCTGCGGGAGAGAGTCACCCAACCCTGGGTTAGTTGTCTGCTCCTGGGACCCCTCCAAAGCAGAAAAACAGGAGTAGAAATACCCCGAGAGCAAAACAGGCCAGAGAACCCCAAGGTGGAGTCACCTCCCCCAAAAGCAGCATCAGACCTGAGCTTCTGCAGTGGTTTTGCTCCTCCCTGACAGCAGCACATTCCCCACTGTCATCCACAGCTGGCAAACAGCTGTCTAGATTTTTGCTGCCTGGCACCTCCCTGTGCACCACCAAAACAACACCTCAGTGCTGTGCAGCACCATCATTATCATCATTTTGCAGTGCTGGAGGGGAGAAGTGGATGCTTAGTCTGTCTCTGGAATAAAGCCTAAACTTTCAGAGTCCAAGGCCAGTACACCCAAGTTCTGTGAACCACATTATCTCCCCAAATAACACTCCAAAAAAAGTTACAGTTCAATTATTTACCAACATACAAGATTAAGGAAGCGATAGATGCAATTTATCATATTTAACACATTTGGCTTTTAAGCCTGGAAAGATGTAATCACTTATTAACATGTAGATAAAGTGGCTACAAAGCAAAGAACCAACATTCCCCCTGGGAGAAACCTGCAGAGATTCACAGAACTTCTGATCTGAGCAGCACCTGCCCAAATATGAACCTCAAAACCTCCCAAGAGGGCTGAACACACTTACCCAAAACAAACTTGGCCTCTGGCAATGTGGCAGTGAAAACATCTTTACTTTGCCTTCATCCAGAAGGATCACAACAAATAAAAGCAGGCAAAAAAAAAGGACTTTCTCTCTCCTCCCCTGCCCTTGTTTGCATATTACAGCCCTTGCCATGTGGCTCTGGAATGGAAGCTGATTTCACGCCTGGATTATTAAATGCTCCCTATCACATGAGTGTCATTAATGGCTCAGTTGGCATGAGAGCAACACAAACAAATAACACAAGAGAAGCTGCCCTGAGCACACATTTTGTGTTATCACATAGGTCTCAGAGCTGAGACTGCACTTAAAGCATTTTAAGTCAAGAAGAAATAGAATCACAAAATGGTTTGGTTGGAAGGGACCTTAAAGCTCATCTCATTCCACCCCCTGCTACGGGCAGGGAAAGCTTCCACTAGACCAGGTTGCCCCAAGTCCCACCCAACCTGGTGTTGAGTTGTGGAAGGAGCTGTTATAAAGGTATCATTCTAAGCCCTGAATTAGGCTCAGCTCAGCTCTCAGAGCCTGGTGTGCCCCACGAGGAGGGGCTGTGTCTCACCTTGTCGTACCAGCAGCGCATGCTGAGCTGGCCACACATGCAGTTACTGGAGGAGCAGTCGTCTATACAGACACAATACTGGAAGAGAAGCAAAGGGTTAACACCACACCACTCACACAACTGAAACAGCAACCTCTGTCACTGGGGCAGGGGGGAAACCACAAGTCAAGGCCTTCTCATTAGCCAGAAGGACAACCAGACTCATCATTCAGTGGCACTTTCACTCCATTATTTATTCTGTGTGCAATGAGTACCAAAGGACTCCAGCTACAGGGAAGGGTCTCATCCTGGGCCAGCTCCATGGCTCAGGAGAGGATGTTCCCAACCACCAACCCTCCTCCATGCCCTGTGGGCTGTACTCCACACTTGAGGACAAGGAGAGCACCAAGGAGGGACCAGAGCTGGGAGCTGATGCAACACAACGTGCAGTCTCAGTCCTCCTCTGCTGCTTCCTGCTCCCCACAGGGCTCTCCAGCTGCTGCTGCCCCAGCACTGCCCAAGCCAGCACAGTCCCACCACCAGCTGCTGCACAACAGCGATTGGGCTTGGCAAGTTCACTTCAGCCACCTCAGGGCTGTGCCAGAGAGGGGTCACCCTCACCCCACCTCTTCTGTCACCACCCAGCCCTTCCAGGATTTCAGGATCACAGAGGACACCTCAGCCTGGATGCTGCAGGCAGGAGGAAGGAAGGATGAGGAAGGTCTCCCAACAAATGAACTCTCCAGACTGAGAACAGAGGACAAGGATAAATGGGAGCCACATCAGCCAGCACCAGATGGCTGATGCTACAGCACACAGCTGAACACAGAGCTTAGCCTAGCCTCAAAACTGAAGAACATCAGAATCCCATCTCCTAAATCAAGAGCTGGAGGTGAGGAATACAGGCTTAGTAGGAACTTGATGGCAATATTAGGACTAGACATTCCCATTTTGAATGTCAAACCCATTCTGAGGAGCTGTATCTCTGCCTGCCCAGCCCAGAACAGGACCAAACCCAGGGGCACACAGAGTCCCTCACCTGTAAATGAGTGATGTTCCTGTCAATGTCCATCGGGGAGGTAACACAGTTCTGGGACACGTATTTGTAGTTGCTGGGACAGGGCTCACTGTCCACGGAGTTGATGCAGGGAATTGGGATCCGCTCGTACCCCCGGGCAATGTCCCTGCCAGGGGGAAGAAGAACTGTCACACAGGAAAATTCCTCCCAAACAAGGGGCCATTCCAGTGCCATCCTGGGCCAGGATTACTGACTTGTATCACTAAAAGCCTAAAAGCAATTCAGACCAGAACAGAGTCGATGTTTTCCCACCCTGCCTCACAGATTGTGCTTGTGAATATTTCCACTTGGGGGATGAACTTACAAACCATGGTCTGAATCAGCATGGGCTTAATTCTTGCAGAGCTCAAACTGACCTTCACACCAGTCTAAAAAGCTAATCCTGCACTTGCAATCCTTTCTTAAACCAGGCCCTGGCCTTTCCCCATGCAAGGGCTCAATTTCATGACCCACAAGCCAAGCCAGCCCTATTCTCACCTGCTCACCACCTTCTCTATCTGGACAGGCTTCTCAGTGGATGATTCCTTGAGAGTCTTGTTCATCTGTAGGGCCACCCAGACCTGAGAGTTAAGGCTGGAGCACTGGAGCGGAGTCTCACCCTCCTTGTTCTTTAAAGTGACATCCGAGCCACGGGAAAGAAAGAGACTGCAAAACAGCAAGGAAGGATCAGGATTCCCCAAGGGAAACCATGCAAGGGGAAAACGAGCTGAATCACATCCTCCAGCCAGCCCTTAAGGGACGAGGAAGAATCTGTGATAGTGAATAATCACCTGAGTGTTCTTTACTAAGCATGGTTCAGGGACTCCTTCTATGTGAAGGCGCTGGCAGAAGCCACAGACCGGAGCTCTGGGCACTCATGAGAGCTCTGGGCCAAGCTCACCCTGCTTCAGGTACCCTGCTGGTACCAGCCTAACTTCAGACAGGCTTGAAACTCTCTGGCAGGGAAAGATATGGGGTGGGAAGAGTAGGCTGGAAATGGAAGAGCCCCACAGGAAACTGGGATTGGACTTGGCCCTTATTTATACTCACCAGCCTTTGTTGAGTACACATGATGGCTTTACTCAGAGCAGGGATGAAGTAAAGGAAAAGCCCTGTTACCATATAATGCCAGGCTAGTTGTGGGGAAAAAAAGCTTTCATCAAGGATGCCTGATGCCTTCCTGCTGGGAAGGCCAGGCTGAGCACAGCCCCTGTGCCCAAGACTCCAGGAACACCGCACGTTTTCTGCCCAGCTCTGGCAGCAGCTGTACCTCAGCAGGGCAATGGAGAAACAAGCCCTGCAGCCCAACCCTGGTGTGTGTTCAAACACCAGGGGCATTTCAGAGGCTCTCCTGAGCCTGGCAGGCAGTGCCCAGGCAGACAGCGGCAGGCAGGAGCAGGCAGGGAGGGGCAGGGCTGTACTTACACAACGCACTCGTAGCGGTTCTCCCTGGCCGCGATGTGCAGGGGCGAGTCCCCGTGGATGTTCACGGCGTGGAGGTCACACTTGGCTGCCAGCAGGATCTCTGCTATGTCCACACAGCCAGAAAAAGCAGCCCAGTGCAAACAAATGTTCTCCTCCTGGAGGGAAAGAGCACACAGCAGAGGCTGTTCAGTGCCTTCAGCGTTTCGGGATGTCACCTCCCTTAGCTCTACACCCGCAGCCTCCATCCCCACATTGCTCCTCCTGGCTGGGAATGCCCAGGGTGGACATGGCAAACTGTGCAGCCAAGGAGGGAGTTCTCACTCCATCTGCCTCCACATGCCACAGACAGAGAGGCTGCACACACAGCAATCCATCACCTTCACACACACACACACAGAGGCAACTCGTCTGTCTCCGAGCCACAAACCAATCTGGATCAATCCATGAGAGGTGCCAGACATGAACAAACATGCTGGAAAAGGCTGGGAGCTGAGCTTCCTCAGCCCAAACAGACAGGATGTCTCCCAGGGCTACCAAACTAAAGAAGAAAAGAGCACAGCAGAAAATTCAAGAGGAAAAGAGCACACAGGGTATGTGAAGGTGCTGGAAAGAGAAGCACGAGCCAAGGGGAAAGCAATCAATCTGACTCCAGGCATCTCTTAAATACTGTATGTACTCATCTCTCACTAGCAGCACTAGAAATAGCTGAACACTCATCTTTCTGATGGAGGTATTTTAAGCAATGATACTCTGTTTTCTGTTACAGTGCAATTTGCAGCACACCTCGAACCCATCCCCATGACAAGCTCTAAAGACATCCATTACAACAGAGCAATGATAGTAATGATCACCCCACTCCTCTCTTTCTTTTCTTTTTAGAGCAAAAACAAAGCACATGTTTTAGTCATTACCACTTAACTCAAGAGTCTTCCTTAAAAGGGGAGGTTTTGGCTGCACCAGAGAGCGGGGAGACCGTTTTCCCCACAGCTCCTGCCTCCCATTATGGTACCATCCAGAAAAATCACATCACATACCAAACTCCAGAGAAAACATTCCTCCTGTGGATTGCACCCACGTGCTGCTGCTCAGACAGGTTACAGAGCCCTGGGCTCGCTGCTCTGCCTTGCATCAGCCCCTGCCCACCAGCAGCAACACCCCAAGCCAAACCAATTCTCCCAGAGCCTGATGCTTCCCAGCACAGGTGACATTGCCCCTTACTGACTGTCCATCAGGAGACACCAACCACGGGGACAGGGCTGATATATGATATAAACAGCTGCTGAGAGCTGCTTCCTTTTCTTTCAAGTAACTTGTTGACAGTTGATTTGATTTTCATCATTAGTGTGTGTAGCCAAAAGGCTCCTGTGACAGATGAAGTGAGTCAGTTTTGTTCAGTCAGCAGCCAGGCTCTGCAGTGATGCAACAGCCCCAAAAGCCACCTCTCAGCCTGACTTCTGCTTTTAGGAACAGTACTGGATCTAGACCTGCCTGGGAACTATCAAAGTATGCTGGTTCTGGCTGGGGTAGAGTTAATTTTCTTTCCAGTGGCTGGAATGGGGCTGTGGTTGGGATTTGTGCTGAGCACAGGGGTGATAACACAGAGATGTTTTTGTTATTGCTGAGCAGGACTCTTAACAGAGCCTGTTCTGTTGACGTTGGTGAGGGGGCTGAGGGTGCATGGGAGGTTGAGAGGAGACACAGCCAGGACAGATGACCCAAAATGACCCAAGGGATGTTCCAGACCACATGACATCATGCTCAGTATGTGAAGTGAGGGAAGAAGGAAGAGGGGACATTTTGAGTGATGGCATTTGTCTTCCCAAAGCCACCTTTACATGTGATGGGGCCCTGTTCTCCTGGAGATGGTGGAACACCTGCTGCTCATGGGAAGCAGGGAATGAATTCCCTGTTTTGTTTTGCTTGTGTGGGGGAGGTTTTGTTTTCCCTGTTAAACTGCCTTTATCTCAACCCAGGAATTTTCTACCTTTTCTCCTTTCAATTCTCTCCTTGATCCCACTGGTGAGGGAGTGAATGAAAAGCTGTGAGGAGCTTGGCCACTGGCTGGGATTAAACCAGAGAATCATAGACACACTGACTGGTTTGGAAGGGACCTTAAAGCTCATCTCATTCCACACCCCTGCCACGGGCACGGACACCTCCCACTAGACCAAGTTGCTCCAAGCCCCATCCAACCTGGCCTTGGACACTTGGACACTTCCAGGATGACACTGAGCTACCAAGGAGATTGAGACTCGTGCCAAGAAGGAGCTTTCAGACTGGAATGGCAACTCCTCAGGAACAGCTGGAGCCTTTCTGAGCCCCACGAGCCAAACGTGCCAACACCTTCCCCTGCTCGCACCCAAGACACGAAATGAGGCATTTAGGGAGAGAAATACAAACTCTCTGCTCCTATCCCTTGGATTAGAAAAGCACTAGGAGCACTGGACAAGGAAATACAGCATCATGAGGCATGAACTGATGGAGGGGTAGCTGTAACAGCTCTGTAACAGCAGAGCAGTGAGGCCAGTTACCCTTCATTCATCAAACCATCCCACATGCACAGCCCAGAGCCTGGGGCATCTCCCCACATCCCAGTTCACACCCAAACATGCCCTGGAACCTCCAGGGTTTCAATATCCTTAGAGACTCAAAATGAAAAATAAGAAACAAAAGAAGAGATGCTGTGCTGATAAAATGAATCTCCTAAGAAACCTGGGGGAAAAGGAGACAGGATCTCCTTAGTATCTTCTCTGTTTCCTTGGGAATCCCTGTGAAACCAGCTGGCACAGCCTGACACTGGGCCCACAGAGCTCCCAGGGACTCAAGCACTGTGTAGATCCCACTTGAGCAGGATTTATGGATGGGAAGGGCAGGCCAAGGGCCAGCTGAGCTGTCAGTGGACATGCTCTGCCCACATCAGTGGCTTCGTGCTGGTGATGCCTTGGAACAGCCAGGCTTGTGCTATTTTGTTGGCAGAGTGTCTGCCCAGCCCATCCAGAAAACACAGGTATGACCTTATGCCCCTCAAAACCACACAGGGTGCCCCTAATCCATGCCCAGTGTTCACTGGGCTGTGCCAAGTGTGGAGCTGTTAAGTTTGCACTCAAGGGGATCTGGCTGGTGCAGCATCCAAGGAGCAGCATGCTGGGTGAGAAGCAGTGAGGCTCAGAGCTGAGCACAGCCTGAGAATTCCACCCAGCACCCTCACAGGCTGTGACAGAAGGACATCTTGCCAGCTTGGAAACTTCCAGAATATGGTGGAAAATTCTCCCAGCAGCCATTGTTCACTCACTGCCCGTGTCCAGGCAGCACTGAGTCCACAGTGTGTCACCTCAGGTGGGTTTGGTTTGGAAGCAGAGCTTGGGGAGGATTTGTGGCCTGGATGGCAGCAGAGCTTACGTTGTCACGGATGTTGATGTCCGAGCCCTTGGCCAGCAGCAGCTTCACCAGCTCGATGTGCTTGTACTCCGTGGCCCAGATCATGGGTGTCCAGCCCCCGTCGTCCTGGGGAGGGAGGAGAGGCTGAGACACACCCAGCAGCACCACAGGCTCCTGCTGCCTTCCCAAGCCCCCTGGCAGCCCAAGAGCCCTTCCCTCCCCACGTGTCTCTCATGATTCTCCTTCCACCTCCACTGCTGCAGGTCCCTCAGGGTCCTGCAGAGCTCAGTGACTGGAACCAACACAGCTCAGCCAACTGACTGTCCAAAGGGCACAACAAACACCCAGCTCATGTAAAACCTCTTATGAAAACTCCTTGACAAGCCTTTCCCCCAGAATGAGGAACCCCAAGGCAGAGCTGCCTCACCCCATGGAAATGCATAAACTCCACCATGGCAAGTGCCAGGCTCAACCCATCCCACAGCATGCCCATGATCCCACCACCCTCACCAGGAAGCAACACCCTTGAGCAACAGGCTCTGCCTGCAAATCCAGGGGCAAGGAGAAACTGCAAATCGAGTGCCACAGAAGGGAACTTGCCCTGAGGTCAGAGGAGGGGATCACCCTCCCTGGCAGACAGCAGGCCCATGGAATTGTCACCCTGTAAGGTTTCTCAGGACTGTATTTGAGTGACCCTTGCCCAGACAGCACAGTGCTGAGCTGGGAGAAGCAGCTCCTGCCCCACAGCAAGGCCTCACCTGGCAGTTGACATCCATCTGCCCGTTGGAGAGCAGGTACTGCACGACGTCGTAGTGCCCCTTCTTGGCTGCCAAGTGCAGACACGTGGAGCCCTCTGCATCCTGGACACACAGAACAAGCACTCAGGGACAGCCCTTCCCAATGTTCCCCATGTCCTGCAGAACACCAGTGATGCTCAGGACCACCAGAGAAGTTCACAGAGGGAGGAGAGGACTCTCCCCAGCCCTTTACCAGGAGGAGAGAGAGCAGGAGCCAACACCAGCACTGGGCAGAGCTCAGGAGCTTCACACAAAGATCAGAGGTGCAGAGTAAGAGGCTGAGAGTGCACAGAGATGCCTTTGCAAAGCTTAGGGAAGGCACCAAGCCCCAAACCCTGGCACTGATGCTCCCCTTCCCCAGCAGAATTTTTCCCACTCCTTTCCCTGTGCTGGAGAGATAAAGGGGGGCAGAAATCCCTTACAGAGGCAAAGTTTGCACTTTACATCCAACAGGTAGCCTTGTCTGAACTTGAAATGCTCCACTTATTGCTGGTTTTTATTAGCCCAAGGCTTTATCCCTGGCAGCAGGGCATGGGGTGTCCTGCACAGGGCTGGGAGGCTCTGCAGAGACCAGGTCCCCACAGCCATCTGCCCAGACAGGAAACAAAGTAACCCTGAATGTTGAAAGGAAAAATGCCTTTGGGAGCTGGGAATGCAGGGTCTGGCAGAGATGGACAGGCTGTGAGTCATGACAGAGACTCTCCCACACTTACACCAAAGATCTCACTGGTTGGAGCCTGATTTTTATCAGGCTTATATCCCAAAAGCTTAGCACAGAGCAAAGCCCAGAGAGCAGGAACTAAGGAGGAAATGGAAGACTGAAAATCAAATGACTCCTTCCAGTTAATCCCCTGGAAGCAACACTGGAGGTGACAGTTCAGGGATGGAGCTGAGTGGACTTTATGGTGCTCTCTGAGCAAGGATGGGACATCTCAGGTCAGGGATTGCACCACATGGGCTTCTTGGGATACAGAAGGAGCTTCTACACCCCTGTAAGTGTCTGTACCATCTGGATAATGGCACAGCTTTCCCTTGGATTGGCAAGAGCCAAGTGCAGCTCCTCAGCCCTGTGGTGAGCAGGCAGAGCTTATCAGTGGCTTTTACACCCTGTTAACTGGATGACCAGTGAACTGGCTCACCCTGGGGTCTGAGAAGCCCCCACCCAGCCCAGCCTTGCCCTCAGCAGCCCCTTCCCTGCAGTCCCAGGGCTGGGTGGGCTCTGCAAACACTTGCACCAGGAAAGGGCTGGATTTCTCATGGAAGTGGCTGGAGCTGGTTCCAAACTGCAATGTTGCTGCTCTCAAACAGATGACTGATTTGGTGCAAGAAACTAATTAATACAATAAACTAGTCTAGACTTCAGATGTGATCTCAGGCTTCTGATTTGCTTCTGCAAGCTCAAAATTCTTTTCCTTCCCTTTACCTTTAGAAGCACAAACTCCGTTCTTGACCATGGGAATAAATCAGGTGAGAGGTCTCAGGACTGCTCTGGGACCCCTGGGAGAGTGGCCAGCACGAACCCCCATGTGCCTGTCCTGCCCTTTGCCCCTCCCCAGCCTCCCAAGGATCCCTTTGGGGTGGGCAGCACTTGATACCTCGGGCAATCCTGCCAGTTCCTTCCCCAAACCAGCCAACAGCAGCAGGTTGTGACAATAAGTGCACAGGGGGAAGGTTCCTGTGCTCCAAATAGATTCTGATTTATGGGACTAATAAACAATCTGTGTATTTTCCAAGACTGCAAAGCAACCAGAGCATGTTAAAGGCACACAGACAGCTGCATTTTATTGTATTGGTTTAAATTAAAGGGTAGAGTTTGGAGATGGGGTTCAATTTTGCCACTGCAGCGTGACTGCAAGAAACCACACATCAGTCCTTTGGAAAGGAAAGCTTCCTGTCTCTTTTACTGGCTTGGCAAGCACCTAATTACCAGCCTATTTTAAAACATCACCCCAAAATTCTCATTATTAGAGTCTATAGAGAAGGTAACTCTGAAATCAAACTCCGAATTCACTGCAATGGATTTGTGACACTAAGACTTGGTGGGCTCATATGAAATCAAATCCCCCTGGCATTTGGGGCCACAAACCAATGGGGCAAGTGGCAGCACTTGGCCCAAACAGCTCATGGCCAGGGCTCTGCAGCAGCAAAATGAGACTGTGACACCCCCTTTGCTCCAAGACAAACTAGCCCAGTTCCCCTTGTGCACTTCCAGCTAAACCTACCAAGAAAGAAATGTTGGACAGAGGCTTCTTCAGGAGAAAAAGATAAGGAATAAACTACCTTAGGATCTACTAGTGCTCCAGCCTTGATAAGGTATTTCACAGTTTCCAGGTGGTTGTTTTCTGCTGCTTCCATCAGTGGGGTCCTCTGGTCCTCGGAGCAGGTGTCGATGTTGGCACCAGCCTGGGGGAGGTCAAGGCAGAGGCAAGGACAGTTAGACACCTCTGGGCAGAAGAGGAAGGATGTGGGAGTAGAGAGGCAGTAGCAAGAGTTTTCCTGATATTCAGCCATATTAAGCAGGGGAGGAAAAAAGAAGGAGAAATAAAACCAGGAGAGAAGGCAGTGCAGCTTCCCATGCTTTGGAAAGCAGCACACACTGCCTGCCTTCTCTCCTGCTTCCACAGCCAGTAACTGTAAGGGAACCAACAACTGCTATTAAATAACTCCTGTTATCAATGGATTTTGTATTCCTACTTTCTAGATATTGTTTGTAACAATTGGGAAAAATCAGCCTCCTCCTTTTTCCAGCAGCTTTGTTTTCCTTGGTCCATCACTTAAGAGTAAAACAAGTGATTGTCCAGCTCTTCCCAATGCCACAAGCAGGAGGAACAACCTGCTGATTGCAACAGAAGCAGGAGCTTTAAAAAACATCCATCCTGGGGATTGGTGAACTGCTCCTGTAGAAGAACAGCACCATTTCCACAGGGGTCTCTGAGCATATGCCCAGCTCCACATGGAGTGCCTTCAACTAGAACCTCACTCCTTCTCAGACATGGCTGTGTCCTGTCTCCTGCCTGCTGTAACCCTTGGGCTGAGCTCAGGAACCACCCAACACTCAAACCCAGCAGATCTCAGACACACACAACTCCTGGCAGGCTGTGCAGTGTGTCTGTGTGAGGCAACTGCTGACTCAGCTTCACCTGGCACAAGGAGCTGCTTCCAGGTGCCTCCCACTGAATTCCTTTGCTTTGACTCCTTTTACACACCTACAGCTCTTTAAATCAGCCCAAAGAAGAGGCATTTCAAGCTTAACAAGCTGGGGCCATTCCCAGCCAAATCCTGCACTGCTGCAGAGAAGAGACAGGGAAGGTGAAGCAGCTTCTTTGGAAACAAAACAGCTCTACTGATAATTGTTTGGAACATCTCGCAAATTTTACTCCTTTTGCTCCTTCTGTTGTCTTCAGGAGCAGTAACTTGAGTGAGAGCAGCCAGGTAGGCCCAGGACTGCCTTCAAGGAGCACTCAAAGGCTCTGAAGGCAGGTGCTGAAATGCCCCATCCCCGAGCTCATTGCCAGACATGGCACTGCTGCTTTCTGAGAAGCCCTTTAAGGTTTCTAATCCCACATCCCTCCAGTCACTCCAGACCATGTATGCCAGCACAAAAAAGAAATACTGGAACAATTTTTAATCCTTCTTTTTCTTCTTCACATCATTTTGGAGCAGGTCCAGTGACAGCAACCCTATGGCTTTGACCATTTTCCCTCAACTAGAATCCAAACTTCAGGCATTAAACCAAACCTGCATCTTTCCTTCCCTCCTTTCCACACCTGGAACATTCATACTGTTAGAGGAAAATCCTGCTGGAGTTGCTCAGGTTTTGATGGATGGGAAGACAGGATCTGTGAGCTCCCAGGCTCCAGAGCCTCCCTGCCCTTGTCACACAGAGCAACCTGGCAGCAGCTTGGAGATCTGCAGCCTGACAGGAGCCACCCTGGGCTGGCACACCTGGCAGTGCAGCCAGCCAGGGCTGGCACATCTGGCAGTGCAGCCACCCTGGGCTGGCACACCTGGCAGTGCAGCCAGAGTGGGCTGGCACACCTGGCAGTGCAGCCACCCTGGGCTGGCACATCTGGCAGTGCAGCCAGAGTGGGCTGGCACACCTGGCAGTGCAGCCACCCTGGGCTGGCACATTTGACAGTGCAGCCACCCTGGGCTGGCACATCTGGCAGTGCAGCCACCCTAGGCTGGCACATCTGGCAGTGCAGCCAGCCTGGGCCGGCACATCTGGCAGTGCAGCCACCCTGGGCTGGCACATCTGGCAGTGCACTGCTCTGGCACAGATTCCCACCTGCTCCCCAGTGCCCTGCACCAAAGTTTCAATGCTCCTTGCCTGGAAGGACAGCTCCAGTGGTGTCCTCCAAGACCTCACGTTCCTCTCCACCACTCCTCCCTCAGCAAACCCAGGGAGAGAGAGGAGGTTTTGTACAGGAGGGATGTTTCAGTCAGCCACGTGGGGCAGGAGCCCAAAAACCACAGCAAATTGTTTGTACAGAAGAATGTAAGTGGAGCCAGACCTGAATCAGCATGTGGCAGATGTCCACATGGCCAGACTCGGCCGCAGCATGGAGAGGGGTCCTCTTACTCTGATGCTCCATTTTAAAATTAGGGTCAATTCCATCCACTGAAAAACAGAGCAGAGACACTTTCAACCACAATTCAGAGATTAAGGTGTAACAGGAGAAACACATCTCAACCAGAGGCTTTTAGAGACTGAGTTTCCACCTCATCCTCAGCACTTCTCAAGTCTCACTACGCATTTAAGCCAGAGAGCTCTCGGGTCAGTGCCATGGACATTTGATATGCAACAAGCCTGTGAGGAGCAGAGGAGGGGCAGGCACTGATCCCTTCTCTGTGGGGACCAGGGACAGCACTCAGGGAAGGGCCTGGAGTTATGTCAGGGCAGGGTTAGGTTGGATCTCAGGGAAAGGTTCTTCCCCCAGAGGGTGGTGGGCACTGACCAGGCTCCCCAGGG
>JAOXXN010000220.1:1961923-1976454 GCA_026770055.1 Myrmophylax atrothorax | reverse complement strand
GTTTGGATGATGCTCTGGGGCACAGGGTGGGATTGTTGGGGTGTCTGTGCAGGGCCAGGGCTTGGACTGGATGGTCCCTGTGGGTCCTTCCAGGATATTCCGTGATTTTGTGATTCACCATGGGATTAAGCAACAGTTACTTCAACCCACCGGGTTCTTGCCAGCCCAGCAGTTGCCCCACTGAATTAGACTTTGCTTTAGTCTTGGCTATAAACCACCTTCCAAGCTTCAGCTCCAGCGTGGATGCCCCCACCGGCAGCCCCGAGCCACTTCTCACCATCAGGTCTGAGCACGCTCATCACATACCCCGAGCAAAACACCCACGGTCTTAAAAAAGATCATCTTTATTTACATTTTCCAGTTCTTTACATTTGGGGGTTTAAAACCTAGGACAAAAATATTCCCCAGAAGCCGTGGTAAACATGGAAAACTGCAAGTTTACTTTTGAAAACCCGGTAATAAATTGCACAGAAGTCTTAGGTTGTAAAGAGCCAACACAGACTGTTGTATAAAACCCCAAAATCTGTAAAGAGAACCACAGGAATAAAGAATTATAGCCACGAGTAGTGGTACAAGAAAGGGCACAAGTTTTGAGGGTTTTACCCCACCAATCTCTCCTGGGGAGGAGGGATGGGACATTCTTGTAGCAGATAGTTGGAAATATTTTAAAATACAGAATAAAACCCAAATGGAGTCTAGAACACCCTGTATCTCCTCTCTTGTGCTGGCTCAACAGGAAAACTTCCTAGCAGAAAATATTTACTTTTACAAAACTCCTGAAAGTTTAGTGGAAAGCTAAAAAAAATCATTGTCCAAGAGAAAGAAGAGCCTTTACGTCCCCTTTCCCCAACTCCTGCAGCAGGATTAGCAGGTGCCACAGCAGGGCTTGGTAGGACACAAACAACACTGCAAAAGCCAAATATATGGAGGTGGAACACATGGAGAGCAGGACAAGAACAAACCCATGAAGGACAAAAAAGAAGCAACAGGGGAAAATAAGAGGACTAGTGATATTTTTGGTATTTTCCATTGAATGATGATTTTGGAAATAATTAACTCACAAGCTTCTCTCGTGCCCCACTGTTCCCCCTCCCCATTTCCAACAAGCCCAGAAACAATTGCTTGAATAATCTGAGCCAGGAATTTGAATGAATTCCTCCTAACTGATGAATTTTTCCCCCAGAGCTGGTGTCAGAAAAAGAGGCTCTTCTCCTCTTTATGCCAGAGTTCAGGAAGAGGAGAGAGGGATGACCAAGGGCCTAAAGGAGCTCCCCAGGACTTCAGGAGGTGGAAGCCAGAGAGGCTGCAGAGAAGGGACACAGCAACGAGGTAGAGGAGACAGGAGTTGATCCCCCCTGGGTTGGGTGAGTGGCCAAACCCAAACATTGGGAGTTGCCCCACTGTGCTCATCCAAAGCTCTCATATGTCCAAGGACTTCCTGGGGAAACAGGTGGGTTCAAGGAGGAACTCCTCCATCCTCCAATGCTGGCCCATCTTGAAGGGCTCCACAAACCATGGACAAGGCTCTTTGTGCCAGGCTTGCCTGCCCTGTGTGGTGCTGGGATGGACCAGGCTGGGCAGGAACGTTGGAAACCACAACGCCTCGCCCGTTATGGCCGTTCACTTGCACAACACCGAGGCTGCTCTGAGGCAAACTCGGGGTGACAACCTGCTGCTCCCTGCCCAGAGCCACCTCACAGGGCTGGGACAGGCCCCTCTCTGCAGGATCTGTGCTGTGCAGCAGCCCTGGCACCCAAAAGGATGAGGACCACCATGAGGTGTAGCTCCAACCCCTTCCTGCTCCCTCCACAGCAGCTGGTGGTGATGGACACTCCTCACTGGTGAAGAAGAGTGTTCCCACTTGCCTCTTGCTTTGCAAAGTGACTCTGTGTGCAGCAAGAGGTGCCCAAGAACCATTGGTAGCACATATAATTTGGGAGAGCAAGGGGAGGTGCACAGAAGCACTGCAGAGATGGGAGTGGGTGAGGCAGAGCCAGACTCCACAGCCTCCACCATGGATGGTGCATTCCCAGTGGAAAGGTAAAACAAGGACAGACACTGGCTGGGGGTCTGGCCACAGTAACCAAACATCATTCCCATTTTCCAGCCAAGGAACATGGGCTGGACATATCACCAGCAGCTCAGCTTCAGAGATGGAGAACAAGGAGCAGCCTGGCCCTGGCTGCCTCTCCCAGAGCCTGGCTGGGTCAGGACCCTGCAGCCCAACACAACAGGTCCAGAAACACTGACAGCTCTTAGGCATTTTTCCAGAGGTGTGGAAAGGATTTGGGTTGAGACCTGAAAGGAGGGACAGTTACAGCCAAGAACAAGGAAGGCCACAGGACCTGCAGGCTGAGCCAGGCAAGACAGTTCAACTAAGTGGGAGGAAGAGGAAGAGCACCAGGGAGGAGCTGTAACTGCCTTTGACGCCCTGTGGTCCAAGAATGCTGCTCAAGGCAGGCAGGACCACCAGGCAAAGGAGTCTTAAATCATGGAAACTGGGCAGAAGCATAAGCTGAGCAGAGAGTGAAGAAGGATCTGTGTATGTGAGACACAGATCCCACCCCAGGCCACCTGTGATGACAACATTTAGGCAACACCTACATGCTTCAGACATGGCATCACCAAAGGGGGGGTGTGAGGAGGAGCCTTCTTCCATTTTCTAAGTTTACTCCAAACAGCTCTTTAGGCTGATGGTCTCCAGCCCTTCCACGCAGCCCTTGGCTGTGCCATCTCCATCCTGCTGATGGGAGAGTCTGCAGCAGGCACTGCCCCAGACCCCCAGGCCCCTTGGGCAAACTCTGGCTTTGGGCACAGGGCTGGGGAAGCAGCAGTGCAGTGGCTGCTCTCTCCACAGCCAAGCCCACGTGGTGCCAAACTCCCTCCAGCCATCTGGAACTATGAGCCTGGCACTGTAGTGTTTGTTTTCCCCAAGCTGCCTTGGCAAAGGTCACTGTCCTTCCTGGGGAGAGCAAAAAAAAAACTCACTTCATTTTGTAAGAAATCAGCAAGGTGCATTCCTGGATTTGGCATGAACAGGCACATGGAAAAGCATCAGAAATGGATGAAAAAGCACAGCATTTCTCTCAGAATAATTTATTAAATACAGCATTAAAATTTGTATTTATGAATTAAAAACAAAACTTCCTCTCATATATATATATTTTTTTTTTTTCAGGGACAATGACAATCACTCTCAGCATCGGTGCATGTTGTGCCAGCACTGCTCAGAATGGCACCATTGCTACGCTACCCTTAAAGCAGTTCAACACTTAAAAAAGAAACCAAATAAAACAAAAAGCATTTGCAAAGAAAGAGTGCAAAGCAGGCCCTGACCCAGCTGCCTGTAGGGTGTGCAGAGGTGGCCTGAAACAAGAGGCAGTGGCTGTAAATGCTCCTAAGGGTCTGTTAGGTATTGCCTGCCCAGCCTGGGGCCGTGTGGGGACCAGCTCTGAGGTGCCAAAGGTCTGGAGGCCACAATCCCAGCCAGGGCTGGTGCCTGTGGTTTCCTCAGCTTGGGCAGTCAATACTAAACAAGCTAAACAGGAGGGGTATAAAAGCACAAAATAAAAATGAAAATAAAAACCAACTTCTTCCCCCGACCTGCTGGGTCCAGCGGAGGCTGTGAGTGAGTCACAGCAGTTTGTGTTCCCACACACTCCTTTTCCTCATTGTCACGCTCTGCTGTGGCTCAGGGGAGACAGCAAAGCAGTACCAGAACAGGCCCCTGGGCCAGCACCCTTGTGTGCTGCCCTGGCAGTGCCAACCACTCCTGGAGAGACCCCACAGATGGTGGTCCCAGAGGGAACAGCTCCACAGGCTCAGAGGTAGCGTCAGACAGGCTCTTGGAACTTGATCATCACATAATTCTGGCCTGGGAGGAGAGGGCACCCTGTAGGGCACTGGGGATGTGGATCCCCCACATGCAGAGTGGCCAGCACTGTGATCCCAGGGGTGAGCCAGGAGTAAGGAGGGGCTGGGGCTGGCAGGACCTTTTCTGTGCTGGAAAAGGGCAGCAGGTGGCTGCTGGGCACCCCATGGAGCACCAGGCTCACCCCCACAGCCCACCAGGGCCTCTTGGGTTATGAGCAAGTGCCCCCATGAGCTCCCTGATGCCACAGGGCCAAAGGCTGCCAGTCCCTCACCCCACAACACAGATACAGTGAGGGCTTGTGCTTTTGGCTTTCTAAAAGTCCCTGACCTTCCAAACCTGCTTATTCCAAGAAACCCCCTGCTACCCCTTAGGACCTATGAGGGCAAGGAGAAAGGGCTGTCAAAACCATTCCTGGAGAGCACATGGCCCCTAAGAGAGAAGAGAGAGTCCACACAGCCCAGCCTTCACCTACAGTGGGGACTGCCAAGTCAGGAGCGTTTCAGATAAGGCATCGCAGGTGCTTTGATAGTAAAGCAGTTAGTGTTGACTACAGTACTGGACAGGCTGCTGCCAAGGGCATCCCGGGGGCAAATCCAGCTCTCCAGCACTTGGTGCAGCAGCAGGAGATGGGTCAGTCTTCCAGACCTCTCCTACACACATGCAGGCTGCTCTGGTTGCCCTTTTTTGGTTTTTTTACCCCCTTCTCTAGAAAGAGACTTAAAAAGCCCAGGCTGGGATGTGCCAGTTCCCCCCCGCAAGCAGCCAGAGAGACAAGAAGATGCCTTGTGCTGTACCAGACTTTGCCATAGGCAGGGGCCCCGTGGCACCAGGGTGGGCAGTGCCAGCAGGACTCGGAGCAGGGGAGGGCTAGTTGCCATTGCTGATGCTGGAGTTGGCACTGCTGCAGCTCTGCTCATAGGATGGAGGTGCCTCTGTGGGGAAAGGAAGAATGAGAGCAGTTATGGTGGATGTTTGGGAGGTTCTCTTCACCCCAGTCTCTGTAACCCAGTGCAGAGTGAAGCGAGTCACTGGCACACACATGTCACACACATGTCACACACACTGGCACACACATGTCACACACACTGGCACTCCCTGCCAGGACCCCCCAACCCGCCCTGCTGAGATACAGGGGATTTGTGTGTGCACACACAGGACTTGAGCCAGCCAGTGCCATCCCTGCCCTGATGACTACAGGGGTTAAAATCACCACCTCACAGTCCTGTTCCATTCCCTCACTTCTTTCACAAGCTTCCTCCTTACTCCAGGTGACCTGTGCTCCATGTGACCCAACCCAGGGCTGAGGTGACACACAGACTGTCCCGCTACCCCAGTGCCAACAGAAGGGCTGATTTAGGTGCTGACTGACACTGCTGGCCCCTGCCACCCCAGCATGGCTCCAGGACTCCAGCACACTGGGATTTCCCCAGGCTTTTCCAGCCTGGCCAGTCTCTCAGCTCCCACCCCCACAGCCTGTGTGTTCAGACCAGCTGCAGGCCCACTCCAAGGCAGACAGAAGATTTCAGTGACATCATTTTCCTGGCTCTGCTCCCACCAGCCTCACCACAAGCCAAGGAGTTTTTCTATCAGTGGGAGGCTGAAAGCTCATTTTAAGAACAGGGAGATCCTCTCAGGACAAGCCCAGGAGCAGGCACGGGTGCAGATGTGGGAAGGACAGCCAGCTTTTACAGCTGGAAGAGGGGACTCCTCCAGAGGCTAAAGCAGGCAGAAAGCTCTCACGATCCCCTCTGACCCCAGCCTCTGGCACACTGACATTCCCAGATTCCCACCCAGTTCACAGCTGGCAGAGACTGGTGGTAGGAGCCCTTTCCAGCCCTGTGCAGCCCCCAGGAGTGCTGCTCACCGTAGGGATATCCCCACGTGCTGTACTCCGGAGGCAGGATGAGGGAGCTGGCCGTGGGCACGGGCACCACGTTGCCCTCAGCATAGTAGGGGACAGTGGCTCCCGTGGACAGGCAGAGCGTGGGGTGGTTTGGGGAGCCCGTCTGCTCCGAGTCCACCCTGATCTCCTGGAAGCTCAGTCCTGGGGCGTAGCTGAACGGCTGCTGCTGGGAATGGCTTTTGGTGGGGATGGAGACATTGTCCATGGGGTGATATCCACTGGCAGCCTCCTCTTCCTCTGGGGGAGCACTGGGCACCACCGCAGACGGGATGTGCTGGATGGAGCGGGAGGGACTCAGCGGGAGCCTGTTCACAGCAATGTTACCAATGTAAATGGGGAGAGTGACCGACACCTCTGGGGACTTGAGGGAAACCTGGAGGCGAAGGAAAAACAGCAGCATCTTCATTACATGTGGCAGTGGGAAGGTTCACCTGCTGTCAAGAGCACCCACACCACACACAGCTCAGCCCAGGAGGGATTGCAGACCCACAGTCCAGCCCAGGGACACTCCCCAGGAGCACTGATGAACTCACCTGGATGTAGTAGTCGATGTGTATGAGGCTGCAGCCCTGCAGGATGGACTGGGGCAGTGCTGGAACCAGGATCTGCTCCTTCCATTCCGCGTGTTTCCAGGCTTTCACTCCCGAGCCTTCCACCTCCGCGATGGTCCTCAGGTCGTAAATCCAGCGCCTGGATTTATAAGCCACTTTCTGTACAGACAGGGGAAAACACAGGTAGCAGAGAGGCTGCAGATGGTCTTCTGTCTCCCACAAACATAAGCCAGGGCACAAAACGACCCAATTGCTTTGCCAAATCAGCACAAGCACAAATCTGTTACAGAGCAGGAATACCCATCATTACATGATAGACTGAGTAGGTGTAAGCAAGACAAGTTCTACCTCCTTGTTCCCCAGGAAGGTGGAGAGAAACAGAGGTAGAGATTTGGTCTCCTCACTGCCACCTCCCAGTCACATGCAGCAGAGATGAACACTGCTGAGAACTGCCCCAGCTTCACAGGTTGAGCGCCAACACAAGCCAGAGAGTCACCCTTTGGGATGCTCACCTGGAGCAGACTGGCGACCACAGTGCCGGTGTCCCGGCCGGACTTGTTCTCTATGTCCGTGCGGAGCTGGATCGCCTGTCCCACGATGTACCCCCTCAGATCCGACGTGGCTGTCAGGATGATGTTGCCACTTTTCACAAGCTTGTAGTTGAACTTCTTGGTGATGGACATGGTGTTGGGCTGCTGCAGGACAGCAGAGACAGAGATGTTGGCTCAAGAGAGTCAGAGCAGCTCCTGGAAAACACTCAGAGGTTCAAAACAAACGAGCAGAAATATCTGGCCTAAGAGGATGCAAAGAACCAGCACGTGGCAATGCCACACACAACAGGTCTCTTTTCCATCCCCTCAGTTCTCCAGTCCTATTAGCTGCTCTTCTCTCCAAAGCAAGTTCCCCAAACCCAAGTCTCTCCAAGCACCTGAAGCTATTGGCCAGCTCTGCATGTTGAAAATTCACCTAAATCTTTCAAAGCAACCGACAGAAGAGTAAAAATCATTTGGAGTAGGGGCTGATGGCAAAGCAGGACAGATCAGGAGTCCATAGTCAGAGCATGCAGGCAGAGAGTTGTCCAACCACACACTGACTCCTCAGACAGCAGAACAAGGACAAGTGCTGAAGTTCTGGCACTTCCCAGCCATGCCCCATGTTGTTCCTACCTCAATGTCAGGGATGTCATTCAAGTTGAGAGGGCAGAGAACATAGAAGATCTTGTTGCATTTGTAGTCCTTGGAGAAGCGAGGTGTGTCTATCACAGCTTTCACCTGATGTAGGACCTTGCCAAAAGGGCCTTCAAATGATGTAGGAGCAGAGGCTGGAGTGGAGAGAAAGAAAAGGATCACAAGGCTGTGATGACCCACACCTAAGGGGAAGGAAGCACCCAAGGCTGAGTCAGGCCAGTTTCTGAACTGAAGTACTGTCCCTTTAAACAGCTTTCCTCTTACCCTGAGGAATTCTGCAAGTACCCAACAGACAGAGCACATGGGGATTCCCCCAGAAAAGACCTGGGCTTGGACACTTCAGTCTTTTGGAGACCTTGCTGCAAACTCCTTACAGAAGGGATCCCCTGCAACCACAGGTGCAAGAGCAGAGATCCTCTCTCTGAACACACCCAGAGCTCTCAGGGTCACACTCAGAGAGGCACCAGTGACAGTTCACACCCAGCTTTGCCTCACTGCAGAGGCTCCTCCTGTCTCTCTGAGCCCAACCTTATGCTCCTCTTCTGCCCAGCTGCCACCCTGCCTCTGTCACCCAAATCCTCAGCACACCTCAAGAGGCTGCAGAAGTCAAGGCTTAAAGGGAAGGGCCTTCAGCCACTTCTCAGCATCTTACCTGGCAGCAGGAACTGGAAGGGAAAGCTGTGCTCTCCAGGTGCCAGTACCCCTGTGGAAAAAGGGTGAAAAGGTAAGTAGGACAGGCTGACAGGCCTTGCAATGTGTGATCTTCTGGAGAGAGAGGCCACCACCCAGGGAATCACACACAACCTGGCCAGCTGCCTACAGCCACTGGACAACTCCAGATCCAAAGGGCAGGATCCAACAGGAGAAGTTCCTGCCATCCTCCTTTCTTTGGGACAGGAGATGTTCTACACTAAGATACCCTGGAAAAAAGGGGTTTGGGGGCAGGGTTTAAGGGATCCCAGTGCCATGGCAAGTGGTTATCCCCAGACTGCTGACACGGGACACAGAGCAGGGCTGCTCTGTGTTTATTTTTCCACAAGTCTTCCTCCTAACAGGCAGTCAGGGTGAAGGGGAGAAAGCACAGGCACTGCCTGAGGGTGGCAGGGAGGTCTGGTGGGTATCAAGCCCCTCACAGGGTTCAGGAGCTGGAACTACAGTCCATCCACCTCTGGTCCCAAGAAGGGACCTGCAATAACCTCAGCCTGGCTGCTTAGACCACAGGAGCTGAAAAAAAATAATTCTACAACATTAAAACCTCAGCACTTGTTTTCTTCAACGATTGCTCTGCAACAGAGGCCTCGAGGGCACAGAGCAGAGCCAAGAGCCAGTGCACAGCTAAACAACAGCTACAGACTGCAACACCCCAGCCCCATCCACCCTCCAGCACTCCCATTCCAATCCCAGATTGCCTCCTAGGGCAGTGGGATGGCTGGACTGGACCCACAGAACGATCCAGTAACACCAGTCAGCTCCCAAAGTTGCCTCCAGTAAAAAAAGCCCTAAAGTTTATCCACAGTTGTTAAATCTGTGTACAAACAAGAGGGTTTGTTTCCAAAGAAGCAGTGCTGAGAGGAGACCTGGATGTCTGTTTCATCCAGCCCTGTTTGTTGTGCTTTGTAGGATCATTGCTGGAGGTAGCAAGCCCCCAGATTTGGCTGGTTCCTTTGTTGGAGGAGACAGCTTGCCCGTTAGCAACGCTGGCTCTGCAGAGCTGACAGCAATAGAGTCCTGTCGTCAGGGGATTAAGTGGATTACATGCAAGGGGGAGGTGGGGAAGAGGAGGGTAAATCCTCCCCACTGACACTGCAGTCCAGGCAGGAGGCTTGACTCGAGCATCGTTCCTGTTATGGAAAGCTGGACTTTCTCTGCTCACTCAGCCACGCCACGGGGACCCGAGCACAGCCCAGCGAGTGCCCGTCCCACCCACAGCGCTGAGACAGGCGGAATAAATAACCCAACCCGCGCCTCGTCACGGAGCGCTCCGAAGGCAAGGCGGGAGAGAACCAGGGATGTCTATTTATATACACTTTGTCCTCACAGAGAGGAGCAGGATTCGCTCATTCCCATCACCTCCCTGCTGATTCCCCTCCCGTCCCCCAAACCAACGCCAACTATGTAGGCTAAAATGCAGCACTCGCTGCTGTCACGAGGTGGAGGCACAAAGCCAGGCTCTGTACAAAGCCAGGCTCTGCCAGGCCTGATGCTCCAGAGCTGGCCAGACACGGAGGCAGGGGTGGGACAGCTTCTCCTCTCCCCTTTTGGGAAGCCTGGCTCAGGGAAAGGTGCCAGGTGAGATGCACCTGGTTTTGCTTGTTGGGTGCAGGACAAAATCTGGCTAATATGAATGTCTAGACTAACCCAGGGCTTGTCTGCTGCTCCAAGGGTTTCTGCCTTTTAATGGGCATCATTCAACATTGATCTTATACCCATTACCCGTATTTTTGGAAAGTGAATCAATAACTGGAATACATCGACTCTCCTGTGCAGCTTTGCAGTAAAGGGACTCACTCCATCTAGAAGGGAGAGGAAGCAAGTCCTGCTCCTGCACTATGGAAGGGAGGGAGATGGGAGTTCCAGAGGGGAGTGGTCACTGAATTTCCACCAAGCACCCTTACAGTGGGAGGGGAGGTGGCAACTCCCTTTGAACTACTTGGCAGCTTTTCTCCCAAAGGCTGAGCTTCCATTTCCACATGCTGACTAATGTGGCTATGATAGGGAAAATCTGCCATTTCCCTTGTCCTGGCCACTCCTGAGAGCACAGGCAGGACACAGACTGACCGTGAGCCAACTCTGAGGTACTTCTCACACAGAAAACAGCAGCAAAAGCCACCTCAGCTCCCTGCAAAGGATTCTTGCAGGGCAATGAGTGCCCCATCAGCCATGCCTATGCCTTGAACAGACCCCCAGGTCGCAGCAAGGGAGGTGCAGCACCATCTGCTGTGCAACTCCAGCATCCAAGTAGCAAGTGCAACACAAAGCCCACGGGAAGCCACTCATTGCCCCCGTCCCTCCAGCCCTGAGAGCTTCAAGTAACAACCCAGGGCATTTACTGTGGTAATTTCACTTGCAGCTTGACTTTTGCAACAGGGACAGTTGTTGGCAGCAGGCAGAGGTGAGCTGGTTTCCCACCACAGGGGCATCCACAGCCACCCCAACAGGCAGACACCCGGGAAGAACAGCCCTTTCCAAGCTGCTCTGCAACTGGAGGCTTTGCCAAACCACCTGGGCACAGCAGGTGAGTAGGACTTCAGCCCTGCCCAAAGGGTCTTGAGAGCCCCTCACAGCAGGGCTTGTGGGCTGCAGTGCTGCTGGGCAGCTGACACACTCACTGTGGGGGGAAAGGGCTGTGCCAGCCACCACAGCCACGCTGAGCTGGTCCCTCCCCATTCCCAGCAGCTGGAACAAAGGCCACACTGTGCTCTGCTGCTAAAAGGCTTTTCCTGAAGTTTACGTGCAGCTAAAAATACCTTGGGAAAGTCATTAGGCAGCAGAGGCAGTTGGCTGAGCAGGGCTCTGCTGTGGGGCCATACCTGCAGCAGCCTTTGCTCCTGATGGGAGCCAGCCCAGCAGAGATCAGCCACCCCCACATGGCCTTGGGAAACATCCTCCCTAAAAATTCCTGGAGGGAAAGAAGCTGCTGCCCCAGACAGGCTAGGGAAAAAACAAACCCAGATAGCAAGAGCAGCAACACCACCAGAAGAGGCACCTTACAGTGCAAAGCAGAGATTTCCCTGAATCCAGAGCAGGTTTGTCTGGTCTCTCCCATTCATGGCTCAGCTGCTTCCCTCCATTCCACACCGGGACTGGGGTTGTTTTCTTGTACCAGTGCACAGGGAGGAATCTTGGAACAACTCATCATTTGCAGAAAGGAAATGCCTTGATCCAGAGGGCTGGTGCCAAGTCCTCTGCTGTGTCCCCTGGTGACGCTGCATTGCCATCCAGAGGGACCTTGTCAGGCTGGAGAAGCTGGACCTGTGAGAACTTTGTGAAGTTTGACAAGGCCAAGTGCAAGGTCCTGCACCTGTGTCAGGGCAAATCCAAGCACAAACACAGGCTGGGTAGAGAATGGATTGAGAAAAAGCCCTGGGGAGAAGGACCTGGGGTGCTCAACATGCCCCAGCTGTGTGCACTGGCATCCAAAAAGCCTCCGTGTGCTGGGCTGATCCCAGGGGAGGGCAGGGGGAGTCTGCCCCTCTGCCCCACTCTGGTGAGACCCCACCTGCAGAGCTGCCTCCACCTCTGGGATTCTCAGCACAGGAAGGACATGGAGCTGCTGGAGTAAGCCCAGAGGAGGCCACAAAGATGGTCCAAGGGCTGAAGCCCCTTCACACTGGAGCCAGGCTGAAAGAGCTGGGGGTGTTCACGTGGAGAAGAGGAGGCTCCAGGGAGACCTGAGAGCCCCTTCCAGTGCCTAAAGGGGCTTCAAGAGAGCTGGAGAGGGATCTTGAAAAAGGACACAGAGTAACAGGACAACAGGGAATAGCTTTACACTGCCAGAGGGTAGACTTAGGTGACAGATTAAGGAAAAAAATCCTTACTACAGGAGTGGTGAGGCCCTGGAATGAGTTGCCCAGAGAAGCTGTGGCTGCCCCATCCCTGGATGTATCCAAGGCCAGGTTGGACAGGGCTTGGAGCAACCTGGGACAGTGGGAGGTGTCCCTGCCCATGGCAGGGGGTGGAACTGGATGGCCTTTAATGTCCCTTCCAACGCAAACAAAGGTTTCCCTGCACTCACTGCAAACCAGGGCAGGAGAAATGACACTGTGACCCCTCTGTGGGGGTGAAATGACCACATGTCTGTATTTACACTGTTAAACAAATGAGCCAAGTCGAGCTGCCTCCACCACAGCTGCTGAAAGGGTTTGGGCTCTTGTCCGAGCAGTGCTGCCAGGGCCCTGCCAGGGCAGAGCTGGCAGCCAGAGGAAATCACCAGCCCTTCTAAGCCATCATCCCTCCAGAGTGAGGGGAAGCTCCCTGCCCACACCCTGCCCTGCCAGCAGCCAGTCAAGGGCTGGGAAAGGTCCTCTGGCAGCCTCTGCCTGGCACAACCCTGGCTGGGGTTCGGGAGGAACCAACCACACAGGAACAAGGACGCTGAGCCCTACCTGCTGCATCCTCCCTGGGTTCCCAGGGCTGTTCTGCAGCTTTCTGGGATAGTGGCCCAGTGCAAACAGGCCAGTCTGACAGCACTGGTGGGGCCAGATCTGCCTGGGCTGCATGTTCAAACCAGGGACATCTGCCAAATCCTTCTCCCAGGCTGGCTCCCCCAGCCCCAGCATCTCCATCTCTGGGGAGCTGGAAGTCACAGGTGGTCACAGCCACCATGGCAAAGCCAGGACATCCAGGGTGGTGCCAGCGGGGAATGGCACTGTGGGGAAGCCAGAAGGGGGTTTGGAGATGCCTCAGGCACTCATGCACAAACACGACAGACTCAGCCAAGCATTTCTTACTCAGTCATGTGAAACCTCACACTCTGGGGCACTGGGACAGCCAGCCCAGAGGTGTGAGCACACAGCAGGCTCAGGTCAGGAGCCATGGAGTGTGGCACAACACAGCCCTCTGCCCCAACACAGCACAGCCCTCTGCCCCAACACAGCACAGCCCCCTGCCCCAATGCAGCACAGCCCTCTGCCTCGCCAGGCTGCACCCACAGCTAGACTGGAGCAAAAGAGATGAATATCAGCAGCCAGGCAAGGGAGGGGATTGTCCTGCTCTGCAATATTGAAGCGGTTTGGGGTGACACAATGGACGGAAGAGATGGAGCCATTGGAGAGTGTCCAAAGGAGGGACATGGAGATGGGGAAGGTCCTGGAGGGGCAGCGTGTGAGGGCACTGAGGGCACTTGGTGTGTTCAGCTGCACAAGAGGAGACTGAGGGGAGACCTCAGTGCAGGGACAACTTCCTGGGCAGGGGCAGAGGAGGGGCAGGCACTGAGCTCTGCTCTGTGGGGACCAGGGACAGCACCCAGGGAATGGCTGGAGCTGTGCCAGGGCAGGGTTAGGCTGGATCTCAGGGAAAGGCTCTTCTCCCAGAAGGTGGTGGGCACTGACCAGGCTCCCCAGGGCAGTAGGCACATCCTCAAGGCTGCCAGAGCTCCAGGAGTGTTCGGATGATCCTCTGGGGCACAGGGTGTGACTCTTGGGGATGGGCATGTGTAGAGTGAGGAGTTGGACTCGCTGATCCTGGTGGGTCCCTCCCAACTCAGCATATCCTGTGATCCTGTGAATATTCTATGTATCACTCCCTCCATCCCCCAAAGAGGAGGATGATATTTCCTCTGCACCCATAACTAGGAGCCTGGTAGGTGCCCTGCACCCCAGGAGCAGCTGAAACTGAGCTCCTGCTCTGTCTGTCCCTACCAGTACCTGCCAAGCAGACGGCTGTGGCTCTGCTCCCTCCTGCTGCACACAGGGTGGCAGAGCAGGAACAGGCTGCACCTTTGGAGTGCACATATATTTTGTTCTTCTAGTAGAGGAACAGCAGGCTGGGCCATATGGCAGTTTCTCTCTGGCTACTTAGAGAGTGGTGCATTAATTGTGTTGGCCAAATCAAGTACTATGGAAAGGTACCTGGTGCCTGCTGGTCCCCATGCCATGGCTTGTTGCAATATAGTCTTCCTGCTGCCTAAAATCAGCCCTCCCTCTTCCCTGGGAAAGGTGAGCTCCTCCAGAGGTGCTGGGTTAGGCTGATACTGGTGTGGCTGATGCACAGTTTGGGTATTCTCCTCTTGAGGCTGTCCAGGCAGAGAGCAGGAAAGCAGGTTTGTGTTTTCCACTTGGTGGTGGGGAAAGGGGCAGCCCTCCCTCTGCACTGTGCTGTGGGACACTGACTCCCCAGAGCCATCCCTCTGCTCTCCCCTGGCCTCCTGTGTCTCCTCAGCCACCTTTGCAGCCCAAAAAAGTGAATATGAGACATAGAATCATAGAATAATAAAATCATTTGGGTTGGAAAAGCCCTCCGAGATCATCAAGTCCAACCCTTGGGCCAACTCCAGTCCCTTTACCAGATCATGGCAC
>JAOXXN010000220.1:1937037-1947204 GCA_026770055.1 Myrmophylax atrothorax | reverse complement strand
GGACAGCCCTCCACCCTGGACAGCCCTCCACCCCGGACAGCCCTTCACGCTGGACAGCCCTTCACTCTGGACAGCCCTCCACCCCGGACAGCCCTTCACCCTGGACAGCCCTTCACTCCGGACAGCCCTCCACCCTGGACAGCCCTCCATCCCGGACAGCCCTCCAACCCGGACAGCCCTCCACCCTGGACAGCCCTCCACCCCGGACAGCCCTCCACCCTGATCCCCACCATGCTACTGCGGCCATGGTCACCTCGCTGCTCCCCAAACATGCTCCAGAAAGGGGATGCTGGGGGAGTCACTTCTCCAAAACTGCCTCTTGCAAAAACAAGACAAGTTTGGGGTTTTTTTTAAGCTTCAGGCTGATGTAGTTGCCAGTGCTGTGCCATGTAGAAAAGCTGGGAAGAAGGAGGAGGAATGGGCTTGCTATGCCTTGAGAGCCCACAAAGGCAGAGGTGGCTGTACCATAACAGGCAGGCAGAGCCGAGTTGGTGGACATGGCCTGGCAGTGGCTACAGAGGAAACAGGGAAGGAGAAAGTTGTACATCAGACCAGTTTTGGGAGGCCAAAGTCTCACCCCATCCTCAACAGCTGGCACGGTCCAGCAGAGCTGCTCCATGCAGTGCCTGCTGCCACACACGGGGCAGGGGTCACCAATGCCACCCCTCAGGTCCTCCTGCAAGGAGAGCAACTGTGCACCACCCCAGCACACCAAGGCACTGTCCCCTTCCTCCCAGGCCAGGATGGTAGACACAGGTATCCCTGTGTGCTGGGAACAGCCAGATCAGAGCAGCAGAGGAGGCACTGCAAGAAAGTATCTGGCAGAGCGAGAGGCAGATCTCACAGCTCCCTACGAACATCTCCATGCCAGCCACCCACCTCAGCCACACTGCCAGCACTCACAGCCTCCTCTCCCAACATCCATCCCTCTGAGAACTGGAGGGAAAATGCAGAGAGGCTGCAGAAGAGCAGAAGGCTGGAGGAGATAGCAGCAGTGTTTCATGTGGATCTGCAACTGCTCTGGGGTGTGAAGCCAACTTTCAGTCTCAAGAAACTTCTTTTCTTCCTGCTGCTCTGGACAGAAATTCAGAGGGTGAAGCTGTGACCAGTTTTGAGAGTGGAGTGCCTGCCCTGCTTCTAGATCCTCACTTCTGTTCATCCCATCCATGAGAGTTGAGTATATGGTGCTCTCAGATGGGATGGACTGGGATGGCACCAAGCTCCAGGCAGGGCCTGCAGTTGCCAGCCTGGTACAGGAATATCTCACATTTAGGATCTCAGTGAAGTCCAGAAGAATTTCACTCATGATCCCCTGCACAAGACAAGTCTAATTTACTCCATCTTCCTCAGGGAACCTGGGTAACCTGAACTGACTTTCGTGAGCCCTGAATGTAAGCTGTGCTCTTTGAAGCAAAATAAGGCTGTACATACATAAGTAGTCAGGGCATCTTAATCTTCAGCATTTGGCCCCTGGAACAACCCTGTGGGATGGGAATGCAAGTCCCAGATGCCCAACGTGCAGCCAGACAAGTGGAGCAGAGTCAGCAGCTCGCCCCAGCTCACAGGAATGCTGATGGATGCCAGGACCTGCCAGCACTCAACACTTCAGCCAGCCAGGGACCACAGCCACCCTCCCTTGGGCTGAGCAGCACCGAAACAGAAGCGAGGAACCCTTTTTTTATAGCTTGCCCAAAGTGAAATAGGTTTCCACCCAGCACTTAGCAGCACTTTAGGCTGGAGCAGTTAAGATATTCCAGTACATTTGACTTGGCTGTCTAAAAAAGGAAGAACCGGGCAAGGAGCCCCACCACAGCCCACCACACAGCACTGCAGGTCCCAGGAGGCACGTGCTGGGTGCTTTAAGAGCAGTCAGGTCCACGGTGTAACAAACTATCTCTTCACACTCATTAACTCAACTGAGTTGAGTTTGCTCTTTCCCAGCAAATGCAAAGCCTGGCACCTTTTCCCACCTTGCTGGCAGAACAAGCTGAGATTCACCTGGCACAAGGAGCAGCCAGGGATGCTGAGCCCCTGATGTCCTGGGAACACACCTCTGTGTGTGTGACCACCACCAGCTCCACTCTGCTCTTCCCACACCCCCAAGCAGGTTTGACCTGCTCCTCATGCCAGACAGCCCCTCAGCCCCCGCTGCAGGAGCATCACCCCTCCACAATGGGTGGAAAAGCCACTGCAGAAGATAAACAGCCGACTGATCAGGTTTCCCTACTCACCACAAAGAGGTTGATTCACCAGAGCCTACTCCCTTTTCAGACTATTTCTAAATAAAGGCTTCAAAGAGTTCTGGAAATTCATGCTTAACAGGCTTACTGTAATACCAGAGCACAAGGGCTCCTCTGGGCCAGACTCTGCTGTGGGACTGAGTCACGCTCATTTTCTTCTGAGACTCTCAGATACCCTTTTCTAGGAGTTAAGGCTAGAACAAGCTCTGCTCATTTTGGCAGACCCTCATTGTCATCCATGACAAGCCAGACACCACTCTCCTGGTGTCAGCAACACGCAGCCCTGCAGATGGAATGCAGAAGCCCAGGAAAGATCACACTCATTCATTCCTTCCTGGGGCTCAAGGGATGCTCCTGGGCATGAACTCCCCAGAACCCACTTCCCATCCTCAGAGAGGAGCATGTGCAAAGTCAACTCAGCACCTGGTGGGACAGGAAAGGCCTGGTACAGGCTGGACACCTCCCACCTGTGCCTGGGGCTGGAAGGACTCAGCACAGACAATACTGCCATAACCTGGTGTCCTGAGCAATCCTCTGCCTCCACAGCACAGAGAAAGACTAAAGCAGCACGTTCAGGAATGCTCAGCCATCCTGGGAACAAGAATCTCAATGTGAGGGATGGGAGCCCACATATAGGGAGAGGAAGCAAGAGCATGGAGAGAAGGAACCACGTGGAATTGCATCGAGGTCCATCCGCCCTGCTCCAGGCACTGAACTCGCAACTCAGCAGATAGAACTGCTGAGACACCTCCAAATGATTTAGTGCTGCTGCAGCGCCCAGGCACGAGCCCGGAGCCAGCTCCCCTCCTCCCAGCAGGGGAGGTTTCAAGTGCGTTTTCCTGAAGAGCCTTATTTACAAGCAGTAAAGCAACCCTGCATTTAGCGCCTCCTCATTCCGCCCGGGTACCAGCGCAGGCAGGTTCTCCAGTGGGGAAGGCACAGCGTGGGACAGGAGATCCCAGCCCCACCCGCTCCCCTCTGAGCACTTCACACACCACACTGAGCTCTCGAGCACTGCTTTCACATATCTTGGTTGTCAAGCAATCCCCCAATCCCAGCATCTTCAGAGAAAACAGCCAGAATCCACTTCACTCCACATAAGAGCTGCTCCCATGATTTTCTTTGATGCCATTCAACGCAAGCAGCTGGATTCTCTATTTATAGCAAGATCATCAGTTTGGAAAGATGACTTATGTTCTTGTTATTACCAGAGCACCAGATACATAACAAATCCTTGCTGTGCTGGGAGTGCTACAAGGTGGTAAAACAGTCCTCACAGTCAGGCTAGGACCAAGCAGCCCTGAGCTGAACCCCTGGCCCTGACACTCAGTCCCCACACCCTGAGCTTTCCTCCCTGGAGATGTTGCCTCCCAAGCCAGTTTTATCCCGTTCTTATGGCAGGGAGCATTTGGGATTCAGGTGGGTGTGTTTGGAAGGGCTGAGCAGTGAACTGCTGCAGCAGTGTCACCCTTGGCCTGAGCTGCTGGAGCCAGAATGACCAAGAACACGGTGCCATCAGCGAGAACAAAGGAGTGGAAGTCATAAACATTAGTGCTCCAGAAATGATTCATGCTTCTTGGAAACTGCTTTTTGCTACGGATATCTGATAAGATCCAGTTTTTAATGAAGATTAAGGTGTTCAGAGATCAGGGTGTTTTCAAACTATTCTCCATATTATTCCAAGTTGGCACATCTGGTCGAGGCAGCATCCATTCTTACCTCAAGACACTACCATATCCTCTCCACTGCCATCATCCAGCACCTCAAGGTCCCAATACACCTCTGGGAGTTTGCTCAAGCCACGCAATTCAACCACATGGCACTGAACCGGCACTTCATGCCGGACAAAACAAGACACAGCCACAGATACCCATTTTCTGGTGAAAGGCCTCTAATCACAAACTCACCCACAGCAAAACAGTGTTGCTGACACCTGACACTGGCACCCCACCAGCTGGTTTTCATTTGCCATCAGGGAGGGTTGGGGCACGTGGGCTTGCTGTTTAAAAGCCATCACAAGCAGACAGAAGCCTGAACATCTTCTTGGTCTGAGTCCATTTCACCTCCATTTCAGATGCTGGACACTACTCAGGGACTCTGAGCACACTCAGGCACCACAGTGCACAAGGCAGAAATCAGCTGACTGGCAGCAGTGTGGTCCTTTGCTCCTTCTCCTCTCCTAAGCAGTTTGCATTTCTACACCAGAGATTTGAAGAGTGACAGATTTTAAGAGCAGCACAAAGACAATTAACTTCCATAGCAATTCCTGTTGCCAGACTCCAGAGGTCACACGAGTAGCCTAAAGGCTGTATGTTGGATATCTCAGCAATCAGCCCTCAAGAAAAGAGGCACCAAACCAAAGCCCAGCCCCTGGCATGCTTGCCAGGCTTTCAGAAGTGGCTGCACTGAGCAGGAGGAGGAAAAGATTCACCCCAATGCCTGGCAAAGCACCTTTCCCTATATGTTGGCACAGGTCAGGTCTGCAGCAGCCCCACAGGGCAACCAACCACCCCACTGCCCTTCTTCTCTTGGAAGAGTCTGAGCATCCCCTCTCCAGACAGCAGAGGATGGACTACATGTCACAGAATCACAGGATATTCTGAGTTGGAAAGGATCCATATGGATCATCAAGTCCAACTCTTGAGCCCACACAGGGATCAAACCCACAACCCTGGAAAAATTAACACCATGGTGTAACCAACTGAGCTGATCTCAGGGTCCATCCTACTCTTCCTGGCTGTAAGAGCCAGGAAAGTCAAGTGACAGCGCTGTGTCTTCTACAGACCTACTTCTTCCCTAGGGGATGACTTTCAGCACACGATATTCCACAAGAGGCTCTGAGCAGAGCACACCCATCCCTGTACCCACACCTCCCTTGGCAGAGGGGCTGGCCCAAACCAGCACCCTGCCTGGCTGCTCCTCCTTGCCCAACCCCGCCAGGGATGGAGACTTGGCTCAGGAGGAGAGGGGTGGAAACCCACAGGCTTCTTTGTCCCAGGCAGGGAGCCTCCCCTACCACCTACCTGACTCCAGCCCTGAAAGACAAGCTACATCTCTGACAGCTCTGCACTGCTCCGGGGAAGGAATAAGCACTCACACCCTGTTTGTCACACTTGGAAGCAAATCAGACAGACAGAACTCCACTCCACTTGTCCTCCCATTCTGTTAAACAAGAGATGGGAGGCCGTGGCACGTCTCCTCAGCAAGGAAAGCGGCAAATAGTTTTTCAGCTGAGCGCCAGTGCTGGGGGAGCAGCAGAGAGGGACACACTGCAGAGACAGGAGACACAAACCCACCTCGTGATTAGTTATTGACTCCAGAGGAGCTGCAGCTCTCTCAGCAAGCCAGCCAGGAGAGTAAAAATCCCTCTTTTGTTCCCCAGCCTCAGACAGACTGGGCCACACAGCTCCCTGCTGTCTCGCTCCACACAATGAGAAAGAAAGTTAATCCACGTCCCCTATAACAGGAGCCATCCAGGCTGCTGGAGTGATCCATGAGCATTCCTGCATGGCAGTGCCAGCCTCGCCTCGTCCTGGCACCCACCGCTGCTGGCGGATACCAGACGGTTTGAGGACCTCACTGGGCATTGCCAGTATTGCCAGGGATAGCGGCAGCTCTGGAGCTGCTCCTGATTTCCAAGGCCCCCCAGACCCTCCCTCAGCTCTGTGGGGACCATGGTCACTGCCCACACCACACCCCAAAGCAGGGACCAGCCGTGGAATCCCTCCTGTCCTGATGGTGTGCAGGTCACCTGTGCTGCCAGCACAGAGATTTCATATCCACCTTTAGAGACAAACTTCTGACTCGGGATAGAGCCAAGTTCAGACTGCCAAGAAGGGACTGAATCCATTCTTTCCCCAACACTTTCACAAGCAGCCCAAGCCACAGCCCTTCTGCAGGAACAATGTTTTCCACTGTATCAGAGGTCAAGCAGTAGAACTGTGGCCAACAGAGTCCTTCGGTGTCACCCCTTCCCCTCAGGAAGGGCACAGGTTACACACGTCAGAACCACCTTGCATGTCAGCCAAACCCAAACTTCTTCCTCCTGCCTTTATAGACAACAGAAGTCTTCTTCTAGTTTGGGCACATGACTCAGGATTCGAGTGACCCACTCTCCATCCCCCTTCACCACCAGCTTTCTCTGTTCCCCATATGAGAAGTGAAAATATTTACTACATTTAAGATCAGAGAAGGAAATTATGATTCATGGGCTCTCTGCTCTGCAGAAATGGGAATTATGTATCTGTATTTCCAGAGCATGAACAGACATAGGTACTTGTGTCTGGAGCTTTGTAGTTCAAGGGAGTGATTTTAAAGTCAAGTCATCCCTGCATAAACCTGGACAGCTAAATAACAGAGCAGAGAATAGCAAAGTGCTGAAATCTGTTCCGGAAAGCACTTGCTGTTTCTTTACTCTCAGTGACCTGGCAGAGAGGGCTGTTATTTTAACATTACACTTGTTCTGGTGAGAAGCCTCACTGAACAGCAGGCAGAGAGGGACCACAGCAGGCAGAAATAATCCACACAGCCCCCTGGAAGCCACAGACTTGAGAAGAAAGTGCTCCAGCATCGCAGAGCAGCACAAGCCTTTGTTCCCATGCGCTCCTGCCAGCAACAGGGACTTTCTGCCCTGCTCTGAACGAACTTACTTCCCTCCTCCCTCCCCTCAAATTAACTCCATCTCCAGCTGTCCCTGTGCAAGCTTCCTGTAAGATTAATTATTCTTTGTACACCCGTGTTTGATGATTTACCCAGCAAGCCAGGCACAGTGATTAGGAATTCTCCGTTTCCATCAGTGCTCTTCCCTGAGGCTCAGAAGTTTTCTGGGAGGGTCCTTCAACCTGGCACTGCCAGAGAGAGAAGTGTGCCTTCCCAGAAGGTCCATGTGGGTCACCAAGGACCAGTGATGTTGTTACAAGGTCAGCTGAAGATGATGTGCTGCTGAACAGCCTTCATTGCTCATCAGCAGGGCTGGCACGGCCGCCAGCCTAAGTGGGAGCATTTATGATGCCGAAAGGTGTGGCTCCAGCTACGCTGTCCTATGACCCAAGATTTCTAGTGTGTTTAGCAAGGCACAACGAGCTCTGTTTGTTTGCATTGCCACCTTTCAGAAGGTGCAATTTTCAAGAGCCGTAAGTTACTGTGTGAAGAGTCAACTGCAGGCTTGTTCTGTCTGTGATCTCACACCCCACAATCCTGAGAACTCACCGCACTGGGCTCGTCTGGCTGAGGACATGGAAAGCACCAAACCTTGGTGCTGTGGGTGTGGGGTGATAGCCCTGATAATACTTTAAGGGGAACACCTCAGCCGCTGGAGGGATGCTTGCAGGAACCATTGGCAGGGGACAAGGAGACTCCAGTGTCTCCCTGAAAGTGCTCAGGTCATATTGATGGGGTTACCAAAGAATGGAGTGTCATGGAAATGACATGGCCCTTCTTTGCTGCACCCTGTGACAGCCTGTGGAGAACCAAGGAGCCAGCCCTCAGGCATCTGCCTATCACCTCCAAAATATTGACTATAATTACTCAACCTACGTAAAGAAAAGAAAAGGTATAAAAAGAGATTGGATAGGAGCAAAAACGGGGGAGAAAATGTCATCATCTCTGCAGGGGTAGCTGAGAGCAGCTGCCCCGTCTTCTCCTACCTGTTTGGACAATGCAGGGGTGAGAAACCATGTGCTCTCTATATTTTACATCTTATACTTTACTCTCAAGAGGGCTGAATACTCCCTTTAAGATCTCCTTCCAGCAGGTTAACTGCTGTTAAAGGATATTTCAGCAGCTACATGAGCCTCTTCCTCTGAGACATTTCCTTCATCCAGAAGGAAGGAGAGGAATCCAAGAGACTCCCTAGTCCCAGTGGGGAGGGTTTAAACACCAGAGACCAGAAGGATACAGAGCAGGAGGGAGAACCCACAGCAAAGAGCCATGCTACACTTGGCAGAGGTTGGTTTCATATCCCAATGTGGCTTAACTGGGTGAGTTAAGACACCACTTATGGAAGGTTTCTGCCCCAGCTCGTGAAGCCAATGTACAGCAAACTAATCTTAAAAGAGCTGCTTGGTCACCTCTGCACAGCAGAAGCAACAACCACATGGAGCCCACCTCAGATTTTGGCTTGGTGCTTCTGCCAGCTTTTCTAGAGCCCTGCTCAGCTGCCCCAGCTCTTACCAAAATCCCTGCACTAGCACCAAACTCCAGATGCCACAGCAAAACCCCTCCTGTGTTCAGGATCAGCACTTACACCAGACTGATGTGTCACAGAATCAAAGCAATAAGGAAGCAGAAAGAAGGTCTGGTACAAAGAAACACCTTCCTCCTTCCCCAAAACAACAGGGAAACACAGTAGGAAGCAAAGGAGAGCTGGTGTAGAGCAGAACCTGGCAGGTCCTCTCCAAGATGGGAGCTGTAGAGAGAGCAGCAAGGTGTAACCATGGCCAGCTGGCAGCACCAGGGGCCAGCACAACCAAAGCCTCCAAGGCCAAACACTCTTGTCTCTCCCAAGAAGCACCTCCAGGAACAGAGGTGGAAGTCAATGGGATGGGCCGAGGATGGAAGTCAGCCAGGCTTCGTTAAGAACATCTTTGCTGGAATAAGTACATCTGGGAGTACTCTCCAAGGAGATAAACGCTGGATCTGCAACTGTTTTGCTCTGACAGGAATTAAACAGGCTACAAGTTTGCACTTGTCCTAGGTACTTTTTTCCACCAGAAGCTTTCAAAAAGCTATTGCAGACAACTGGGAGAGGTGCTCTCAAAAGCAAGCGTAGGCACCATCATCCAGGCTGACATCTCTGTTCAAAAGACTCTGCATTTTTACATTATTTGGTTCCCTCCCCCCCCTCTAATAATTTGTTACAAAGGAAGAAGCGTGTACTCATGAGCAGCAAGCAAGACCTCCGGGAAAACAGCAAATTGGTGCACATTTCCACAGCACTGAGCACAAAGCTGACTTGCAAATGCGATGACTTCTCTAAGGCAGGGAAGGAAGCTCCCAGTTCGGAAGATCTGAGCCCAGCAGCTCATTTCCCTGCAGTCCATCCCCACCCCTCTGTCCTGATGGAATGCACCAGCCACGAGCAGGGCCTGGGTCTCACTTGGAGCAACAGCCGCCCCACACCACGATACCAGGAACACAGCCCAGACCACTGTGCCTGGCGGGCACTCTCTCCTCTGGCACACAGGACCTTGTACACAGCCTGGACACCTCCCAGACTAGGACAGCCACAACTCAAACGGTCAAGTTCATCCGAGATGTTACAACATGGCTCACGGTGCTGCCAGGACACAGCATTACCCACCCCCTCCGTCCTGCCAGGACACAGCATTGCCCACCTCCCACCTCCTGCCAGGACACAGCATCGCCCACCTCCCACCTCCTGCCAGGACACAGCATGGCCCACCTCCCACCTCCTGCCAGGACACACCATCGCCCACCTCCTCGCACTGACCTGCCCCAACACATTTCGCGTGTCGGGCTCCGTCCAGCCCAGGGACACCGTGCACAGGGCTCGGAGCGGTGCCGGCAGCCCAGGGAAGCCGCAGGGCTCCGGCAAGGCTGGACACCGGGGCCGGGCTCATCCACCACCTCCCGCTGCCACCCTGGGCACCCACCAGCTCCGGCGGCTGCTGTGGCACAGACTGGGTTGTTTCGCGGCGGCGGAGGGGACGGTATTTGCTTATTTATGGGACGGGAGCAAAAAGTGAGAGGAAGCGCAGGAGGAAATAATTCAGCAGGTTGCTCCCATCAGCCCCTCCCGGGCCGCCGCATGGCACGGCAGGAGGGGCGGCAGCGCCGTGCCGGCCCCGGTGCCCACGGCGAGGACGGGGGAACGCGGCTCCTCCCCGGCCCCGACCCCACGGCAGCCCGCGCCCCCCTGCGTGCCTGCAGCCCCGGGCACGGCAGGGACACGAGGTGGGTCCCACCA
>JAOXXN010000220.1:1925106-1936342 GCA_026770055.1 Myrmophylax atrothorax | reverse complement strand
CCCCGAGCCAGAGACAGCACCGCGCCGGTCCCCGAGCCCGCACCGTCCCTGAGCCCGCACCGCCGCGGCCCCCGAGCCCGAACAGCACCGGCCCCCGAGCCCGAACAGCATCGGGCCCCGAGCACGCACCGCCCCCGAGCCTGAGCACGCACCGCCCCGGAGTCCGAGCGGCCGGGCTGGGCTGCGAGAGGTGGCTGAGGGACCCCTGAGTAATGAGAAGGACAAGGAGACGGGTGTGGGACTGGGCTGGGAGGGAAGGAACAACTGATGGATTCCTGACTTCTGTGAGGTGAAGGAGCTGGTTATGGAGCCAGGATGTGAGGAAAGGAACAGCCGATGGATCCCTGAGTGCTGGGAGGAAAAAAGGAGACGAGTGTGGGGTTAGGCTGTGATGGAAGGAGCCAGTTGTGGGACTGGACTGTGAGGGAAAGGGGCAGCTGATGGATCTCTGACTGCTGGGATGGAAGGAGCTGGTTATGGAGCCAAACTTGAGGGAAGGAGCCGGGTGTGGGACTGGGTTGTGAGGGAAGGGGCAGTTGATGGATCCCTGAATTGTATGAGGGTAAGGAGCCAGCTAAGGGGTCAGGCTTCGAGGCAAGGGACAGCTGAGGAATCCCTGACTGCTGTGAGGGAAAGGGGCCAGTTATGGGGCCAGGCTGTGAGGGAAGCGGCTGCTGATGGATCTGAGGGAAGGGGCTGGTTGTCGGGTCAGACTGAGAGGGAAGAAGCCAGTTGTGGAATCAGACTGTGAGGGAAGGAACAACTGATGGATCACTGATTTCTGTGGGGGAAGGAGCTGGTTGTGGAGCCAGGATGTGAGGGAAGGAACAGCTGATGGATCCCTCACTGTTGTGAGGGAAGGGGCCAGTTATGGGGCCAAACTGTGAGGGAAGGAGCCGGTTGTGGGACTGGGTTATCAGGGCAAAGGCAGCTGATGGGTCCCTGACTGTGTGAGGGAAGGAGCCAGTTGTGGGACTGGGCTATCAGGGCAAAGGCAGCTGATGGATCCCTGACTGTGTGAGGGAAGGAGCCAGTTGTGGGACTGGGCTGTCAGGGCAAAGGCAGCTGATGGATCCCTGACTGTGTGAGGGAAGGACCCAGTTGTAGGGTCAGGCTGTGACAGAAGGAACAGGCTACCCAGCATGGGGCCATCTTGCCTCCTGGTGATCCCTGCTCCCTCTAATCTCATTTCCTCCCTGTAATTCTCCCAGCCCAGCTGTCACCTCTCCCCCCTCTTGTTTTTACAACCCCAATTGCTTTAAGTGTCCAGCAAGAGGCAAGTACAAGGGGCCCAATGAACGAATGGGGCTGAGGAGTCAGTGATGGCCTCACACTCCCTGTGGATCAGCTGGTGAAGGTGTCCCAGGAAGCCAGGGGTGAGCAGCACACTCCATCACACTTGCCATGTCCCCCCCTTAGTGCTGCCTACTTGAATAAAAACCATCTGTAAAACCCACAGCAAAGGCAGCGCTGGGGAAAGGCACCTCCCGGCCGCTGGCGAGCAGGCTGTGTACACAGGCAGAATGAACAAGTATAAAAGGAGCTGTTTATCTGCAGAGCACACCCAGTCCAGACCTGGCTGGACAGACAGACGTCCTCCCACAGACCTGCAGTGACGCCAGCCCGGGCACACAGGGCTGTGGGACCCTCCGTGCTGCCTCAGGGTGGGTGCCACAACATAAAACCCCTCGTAAAGCACCGAAGGAGTTTGTGTGCTCCAAGCAAACAGGGCTCCTGCTGGGGAGCCCTTCCAGGCCCTCTCTCTGGTGTTAAGAGCCTTGTTTCCATCCTGCATGTAGTCATGGGCTACACACACCCGACAGGCTTGTGCCAAGGCTTTCTGCAGCTCATCTCCTCCCGCAGGGCGTACCCTGGGATCCATCCGCACTCCGCTCTCCTTGTGCTGCCCTTAGCTTTTGTTTTCCCAGGCTGTGCACGCCAATTTGCTCCAGTCTCTTTTTTTTTTTAAGTAAGATGAGCCTGCAGCTTCTTTCATCAGTCTCTGCAGCCCCTGTTTAGCTCTGCCAGAAAAACCAAACAAATTAGGAGAGGAGTTGAAAGCACTGTGAGCTACAGCAGATTTTAGTGAACCTCCTTCCCCCATGGAAAGCAGGCAAAGGCTCAGGGCTTGGTGCACAACTGGAGCCACCCCATCCTTGGGGCAGCACTCCAAGGGGACACCACATGTGTGACAGCTTGAGGTGAAAAAACCCCTTCACCAAACCCGAGCCCCTCGTGCTGCGCCACAGCGTCTCCTGACACTGAGATTTATGCGCCGTGTTTGCAGACAAGTTAATTTTAAGCAAGGCAAAGTTGCTCACCCAAGGTCACAACGTGAGTAAAAAGGATTCCTGCACCAGGAGCTGAACAAAAGCACCCAGACTGGCTGTGCACACTGTGGCACAGCTACAAGAGAGGTGATGTGTGCTTAGATATGCAGGGGGGGCCCTTGTCGTGACAGTGCCTGCAGTGATGCCACAGCACTGATCCACCCCCTAGACCGTGGCTACAATGTGTGTAACAGCTGTAAGATGTAACTAGATGGATATAATTGGAGCATGGAGAAGAGAAGGCTTCAGGGGGACCCCATTACAGCCTTAAAGCACCTTAAGGGGGGTTAAAAAAAGGAGGGAGAGGGACTTTTTATACAGGCAGATAGTGACAGGACAAGGACGAATGGTTTTAAACTGACAGAGGGCAGGGTTAGATTAGATGTTGGGAAGAAATTCTTTACTTAGAGAGCGGTGAGGCCCTGGCACAGGTTGCCCAGAGAAGCTGTGACTGCCCCCTCCCTGGAAGTGTCCAAAGCCAGGCTGGACAGGGCTCAGAGCAACTTGGGATAGTGGAAGGTGTCCCTGCCCATGGCAGGGGGTTGGAACAAGATGAGCTTTAAGGTCCCTTCCAACCCAAACCAGTCTGGGATTCCATGATCCTGTAATTCAATGTGTTCAATGCCTGCAGTGCCAGGGCACCCCCTGTTCCCTGGATGGGCCTGGTGATGTCAGGGTCAGGAGGATTTTACTCATTGGAGCCAAAATGAGCATTTGCATTCCTGCCTCGCTGCTCACCTGCCCGTGCCCCGGGGTCACTCCTCTTGTCTACACTGTGTGGAGTCACTGGAGCTGAAATTCAGAGGAGGTTAAAAGCAATCAAAAAATGCTTAGGATGTTTGGTAAGCTGCAATGATTTTCCTTCTGGTATTCTGGACTACTGTTTTGCTTTAAAAAAATTGTTTTGAAGAATTTTGTTGATATGGTGGGAAATCTCACTTCCTCTGCCTTCTGTCTGCTCTCCCTTCCTCCTTTTTCTCTTATTAAAAGGGAAATTTAAAAAGAGAGAAGAAAAACAAATGTCAAGCCGAGCTTTAGCACAAAATTTTCCTTTCAGATGTCACCACATTCCCTTAACTTCAAGGAACATGAAATTTCTTGGCGAAGAACACTGTAGTTATTAAAAAGAAAAGAATTATCAATAGAACTCCCCCAGCAGCACCTGAGCTGAGCTCTGTCTGCAGCACAGACGAACTTCAACCATGGGCAGTGTGAGAGCTGTGAGTGCTCTCACATGTGGGCAAAATGTGCCTAAGAAGGACTCAGCTGTGGCTGCAATTGTTGGACTATCAACATCTGTAGTGTTAGATACACACAAGACTCCATCCCTAAATCACAGGCGTTGTGTTGTGACTTCAATTTGTTCCTCTCTTGGCTTTCCAGATGTTTCCAGCTGTGCCTGGTGATGCAGGGGAGGCACAGCCCCACCTGACCGTGCCTCAGTTTCCCTTTCCCGTGCTCTGGGGCTGAGCTGAGCAAGGGCCACAGGACTGCTCAGGGGAGGCACCGCGGAAATGCCTGAGCATTCCTGGGCGGTGAGTGATCCCGGCTTTAATGATGTGAGCGCTTCTGGGTGAGGCAGCAGCGCCTTACCCCTGGGGCAATTTGTATCCTGCAAGGTCATTTCCACCTGCCTTGGGCTCTGTGGCTGCAGGGCAGAGGGGTGAGCCTGGCAGGGACACCCATAGCCTCCTGTTACAAGATGACAAATCTTTCCCTCAGCCCTCAAATTTTCTTGGTTTTGCTTTTCCAACTTCTTCCCCATCCTACTGGGGGGAGCGAGGGAGTGACTTGGGTGAGCCCACCACACCCTGTACGGGCAGGCATTGGAGCAGCTGTGATGGAGGAGGAAATAAAGCAGCAGAGCAGCACAGCCAAGGAAGTTGGCCATGAGGTTTAAGCTTCCCTTGGACTAAAATATAGAGCTGTGAACAGCAAGCCCACAGGGCTCGTTACTGCTGTACCTGTGCTATACACACCACTGATGGCTGTTCTGTATTCCTGTGTCTGCATGTAAACCCCATAACACTGATATTTTTATATTACACTTAGCTTTATTACCTCCCCAAATAATTGCCCTGCTTTGCTCAGTGCCTCACTGTTTCTCAGCTGATTTGCTGACCAGTCAACTACGTCATCTGATACCAACAGCAATAACAATTACTCATTTGAGTCATGCTGACACCTTTCAGCAGTTCAAGCAGACCTGGTCCCGTTCAGCCACACCTTCCCACATTCCTGCCCTCTCCTCACAGGAGGCCACAGCCAAGACCCCCCATGTCCCTTCTCTGGGTTCACAGGCACAGGTTTGTGCCAGTGAGGCAGCTCACAGGCAGCTTCCCCAAGGGCACAGGGTGGCACTGGAGCTGGATGTTCCACCACTGGTGCAGGAAGCTTTGGGAACTCCATGTGATAGAATTCCTAACTGGTTTGGGTTGGAAGGGACATTAAAGCTCATCTCATTCCAACCCCCTGCCATGGGCAGGGGCACCTCCCACTAGCCCAGGTTGCTCCAAGCCCTGTCCAACCTGACCTTGGACACTTCCAGCCACAGCTTCTCTGGGCAACTCTGGCACAATGTCCCAGGTCTCTGCAGCAGCTCCTCACTGCTCCTGGAACACCATCTGCCTGAATCACCCCATGGTCTCACCAAGCCTAACAGATGTGAGAGCCACTACCCCACCACAGGATGAGAGGGGAGCAGCAAGTGGCCAGAAACAGCCCACAGAGCAGAGCTGGGGGAACCACTGCTGCTCAGGGGCTCTGTGAGGATGGAGCTTTGGGCTTCATCCTATGGATTCTTCATTACCCTGTACCCTGGGACAGTGTCCCAAGCCTCATTCAAGGAGTAAAAAAACCTGAACTCTAAAGGGCTCTAACAGCATAATAAATATCATTGGCTTACCCTCATCGTCTGTGTCTTATTATGGAATAATTTGGCTGAGACACCACCAGAGGGATGAGACTGCCCTTCACCGAGCAAGAGAAACCCTGTCATTCCCCCTGGCACTTTGTTTTCACTGCTCATTCTCTCTGTGCCAACGTGCACGTCTGCTTTTCACTTGGACTTTGGCAGCTTCAGCCACTGCTGCTTCTTCTGCCTTTCTCTGACATTAAAGAGTCCTTTGGTGTCAAAGCATTTCTCCTGGTGATGGTGCTTACACACCAGAATCGACACACCCCTCAATTTCTGTGATGAACTGAGCGGTTTGAGCTCCTCAAGCCTCTCCCTGCAAGGCATTTTCTCCAGCCTCTGTGTTATTGTGCTGGCTGGAGCCTGTGCAAGCCCACAGACTGGCATTTGTGTGTGCATGGAAATGTGTGTGCAGGAGCAGCCTCCCACCTACAGACACGTGCACAGGCAGCAGTGGATGCACTAGAGCTCATTTATCTCCCTGCACACAGAGGGACACACAAACCCTTTCACTCACATCTCTGGGGACCAGATGAGCACCCATGGGTAACACAGAGTGCTCCTGTCCTGCTCTCCTCCCCCATACAGTATCCCTCATTCCTGGGACTCCTAAGGCAGCTTCTCCCTACTAATTTTTCCTCCCCAAACCATGGAGAAAGATGAGTGCAGGGAGAGTGAGGCCCCAACTGAGCTGCTGTGGTCCCATGGCCCATCTGGCACCCATCCCCTTCACGTGGGTGCTGTGGCTTTGACTCTGAATGCCCAGCCAGCACCTGGCAAGCCCCACTAAAAATCCTTAGAGAGAGGCAAGGCATTAATTACTATTATTACAATTCTAATTGCGCTGCCTGGATTTCTGATCTCCTTCCCTGGAAGAGTTCCCGTTGCTCAGTGTGAGCCTGGGAAGGAGGATTGGATGCTGAGCCTCCTGTCCTCCCTTCCCCATGGGCGTCAGCATCTGTGGGGACAGCAGTTTGTGGCACTCCCCACAGGCTCTGGGAGCAGAAGGATTCACTCCCAGTGGGAGCTCACCTGACCAAAGGGCCACACTGAAACTGCAGGCTGGACTCTCACACCCCCTCACCACACAGGATTTTTCATTTCTCCCTAACTACAAAACAGTATTTCACAGAATCATGGAATATCCTCAGGTGGAAGGGTCCCAAGAGGATCAGTGAAGTCCAGCTCCTGGCCCTGCACACCAAGAATCACACCATGTTTACTGGGGTTCAGGTTCCACAATGCCAGTTGCTGTTTAACATGTACGAGCAGACTGAGGCCAAGGCTCCTGGCTATTCCTTCAGGGAATGCTGTGCTGTGGGAGCAGGGCAGCCCCACACCTCTTTCAGCACTTTCACTTAAATCCACTGGATTTCCCCCAGAAATGGCTAAGAAACACACCCACATTGTTGGCTGTGGGGGAAACAACAATGATATCCAAGTCCATCACAGCTGCCAACCAAAGGAGTGGGTCTCTGTGAGGCTCAGCAGGCTCCTGCTAGGATTAATTTGCTCACCAAACCCAGATATCCCAATTCCAGCTGATAGAAATCTGTAGGATGGAGCCTGCCCTACATGCCAGGGACAAAAGCACCAATAAATCCTCCCAGAAAACCCCCAACTCAACACACAGCCCAGGAAGATGTGCCTGGGAAGAGGAGGTTGTGCATCAAGGGTCACAGAACATCAGGGTGGGGACACCCCCAACACCCTCCTCCTCTCTCACAGCTGGTTGCCTATGACAGCTCACAGAGAATCCCACTCCTTCTCTCAGCACACATCTCCCCACCCCGCTGCTGAGAAAAACACTTCATTTTCCTGCCCATCATCAGTCACTCCACGTGTCCAGAGCAAGATATATCAATCCCCAGCATGGAGAAACACGTCCCAGCAGCTGCTCCTGCAGGAAAACAGAGAACAACCCTCCCAGCACATGCTGGAACAGGATGTTTGAGCCAAACCATGGCTTGGTGCAGCAGCAGATGCATCCAGAAGACCAAGGCTCAGGGTGTCACTGACCCTTCCATCTGCTGCTGCAAGCAGCTCCAGTGAGTGAACAGCCCAACACCTGGTGACACTGCTTAGGGTTCCCTTCTGAATAAACCCACCCCACCATAACTTGAGGTTTAAACTACTTACAGAGCCCTTCCCCACCACCCAGTGCCAGGGGAAGGGACAGGATGCCACCCCAGCAGTGCTGACCCAGGGACACCCCGTGTGATGGACCACAAAGCCAGGCATGCAGGGGAAGGAGTTAATCTCTCCGCCCAGGCTGCTGCTGAGGCAGAGCTCTGCCCGAGGGCACCTCAGCCCCTGCACACTTTCCTTGGTGAAGTAATGCTTTCCAAAGGAGTTGGCTGGCTGGCTGCATCGGGCCAGGTGGAAAAGAGGGGGGAGCACCAGCATCCCCTGCCACCACACCTTTGCTTTTCCCACCCCTGCTCATCCCGACTCCTCTGTGGGGCTGTCCTGGGGTTGTCCTTCACCAGGTATTTCCCTTTCCCCGAGTCATTATTTGGGTTTCCATGAGCTAATGCACAGGACTCAAAGGTCACGGGTCACCTGTCACGCAGCAGGTGAGTCACCTCTGCCAAGGCTGCCTGGTCAGAGCAGGAGGTGGCACTGAAATGTCCTCCACTGCCACAGCATGAGCAGTGCCAGTCCCAGGCACACACGGGCACAGGGCTGCTCACATCAGGGGCTGGTGAGGCTCTGCCTATACCAGAACCATGTGCTGGACACCTCCCCCAGCCTGTGCCACTGCCAGCTGAGCTGGTGGCAGGGACAGAGCTTCTCACCAAGTGACCAGGCAGCAACAATGCTTGTGCACTGGTTTGTGGTCATTCTGTCGAGGCAGTTGGCAAAATCAAACCCAGTGTCCCCAGGGGGACATAAGCAAAGGATGGAGCAGCTTGTGACAGGTTCTAGGAGCATCCCTTGGGACTCTACTCCTGCCAGCAACCCCAGCTCTCTGCACTGAGGATAACTGCTCATCCCACCTGCACAGGTCCATGGAGGGGGCAGAGTGGTGACAAAAAAAACAAAAAAAGACCTGATTTTGGTGTGACTCTGGGCTGGACATAAGTGCAAAACTGCCCTGGGGAGGCATCCAGCACCTGCCACCATGGGGGCAAGTGATGGAAAAAGCCATCAGTGCATCTTCACTGCTCTGCCTGCCCCCACACCCCCCACACTGGTGGGAGCTGAGTGTGACGAGTTTCTGCACATCTCTGTCCACTCCCCCCCACACTGTCTCTGTGAGAAAACCAGCCAAGGTACTGCCACCCAGTTTCCCCACTGGGACAGTGGGAGTTGAAGTCCCTGTGTCAGCCCAGGGACCTGTCCCAGCACAGGAGCCCAAAGCAGCACGTCAGAGGCAACAGCGAGAGCCTCCAGGACCCAGGGGAGGTACAAGGGTGCAGCCTGGCAGAAGGAGGCAGAGAAACACCAAGTGAGTGCAGCCAGGAGGGCAGAGCATGTGCCTTGAAGAGCCACATACAGAGATCCAAGAGTTTCATCCATTAAACTGAGAGCATGTTCCAACAGCACAAGTCAGAGGGCCCAGGGAGGCAGCTGAGGGCAGAGCAGCAGTGAGAGATGTACAAGACCCAATAGCCTTTCCCTTCCCCTAAAGCTGGGGCAGTGAGGGAACACATGCTGAGCACTGAAGATCTGCTTGACAAGCCTTGGGACCCTTGTCAGAGAAGAAGGAGGGAAAAGACAAGGAATGGCTGATTTAATAGAGCCAGAATAACTGTTAACAGGATGCTTCAGCTCCCTGAGAATATGTGGGTGAAGTGAAAACATCCCAGGCACAGTGTGGGTCCCTCTCCATGGGGTTTACTCCAGACAAGACAGTCATCCCAGCTAAATCTGCCCAGACTGGTTTTATTCTTTGGGGCTGGACTCTGCCTTATAGGTCAGCTGCTGCCAAATCTGTCAAAACTTTTACTTTCCCTGAACTACAACATCATAGTTGTATTTCCCCACCCTCCCTGTATCCTGTGAGCTGGAGACAGTTTAGAATAAAACCAGGTTTTTTTACTAGCAGCATTGTTTCCCAACAGCACCCATCCCCTTTTTACACTCCCATGGGCAAATATCCCAAGCCCAGCCTGACCTACAGCTATTTTTATAGAGTCCTTCTAAAATCTGCCTTGCACTGACATTTCAGTCACTGAAAACACCTTATGGAAATCAAGGCCAACAAATGCCTTTGATTTGTGTTACCACAGTTATCAGGCTGGAGCAGCACCAGGAGAAATTGCTTCAGTTGGGTTTGGATCATCTTTCCACCAGACATCTGCCTGGCTGCAGCTACAGCTCAACCTCTCCCTCCTCTGCTGGCAGAATTTCACCACTGGCTTTCCTTACTGCAACCCAAACACCTGCAGGAGCTGCAAAGAGCTTCAGTGACATGGGCTTGACAAAGAGAGGGACATTCTGGCAATTGCATCTCAGCATCCTCTGCAGATCCATTCCTGCTCATGGCCTGCTGTCACTGGCATCGCTTCTCAGCAGCTGCAGGAAGTAAGGGTTGAGGAAGAAATTGAATTCCCCACACACCCAGCACTTTATTTTTTCCTGTAGCCCTTTTTATAACCATCCCCACCACTACCATGAGGGTACAGCAAGGGCCAGGGGCTCCCAAACATCCAGGAAGCCAGAAGAGACACCTCAGCTACAGGGCAGAGTCTCACCAACAACGGCCTGTCCCTCTCTTCTCATCCAGGGGTGGCACAAACATTTGTCCAGGAGTCCAGATCATCAGAAATAAGGCAGGCCTGAAATAATGCCAGAAAAATCAACCTGCAGTTCAGGATGAGGCTTGCTGAGGGCAATCAGGGTGAGATGATGATCCCCTAGCAGGTCTGCAGTCCATAGGTTAAGGTCTGGATGACCAACACTGGAGGTCAACACTCCTCTGTACAACTCAGGAAAGGATTGGTGGTCCTGGCAGACCCTCAGGACCCATGGGCTGGGGTTCCATGTGAGGCTGGTCAGGGCCATTAAAGCCCATTGGTGCCCTGACATCCCGTGTAGGTCCTGCCTGGTGGGTGCTTGTGATGGCTCACCTGGCCCTGTTCTCCCACCCCTGGGACTGGGGGCCCAGCATTGGTGCTGAGGTGAGCAGAGGAAGCTGCTGCAGGTCATCAAGGGCTCATTTTGAGGAGGCTGTTCAGGGACACCTTGGAGAGATGGATTCTTTGCAGACTTTTCTCAAGCCAACCTGCTGTGCCCCTCACAGGGACTCTGCCCATCCCAGTGTGGCTGAGTCGAGCAGGGACTGTGGTAGGGATGTGGGGCTGATCTGCTCTGCTCTCCACAGTCTCTGCTGCCTTCTCTCCCAGGAGCAGGAGAGCAGTCCCAATGGCTCCTCTTAGACCCAGGCAGGCACAAGCCCCAGCTTACCCTAAACCCAAACTTGCCCCTACAAACACCCCACAGACTGTGGGTGCTGCCACAGAGCATCACATTGCTCAGCTTTCCACCATCTAGAAGGGGTTTTTCCTCTCTTTTTTTCCCTGTTTGCAGCTGCTGGGCCCTGCCATGGTTAACAGGCTTTCCTGAAAGGTCTGGTCACTGGATCTTCCCAGCAGGGAGGGGAGTGAGGGAGGGCAGGTCTCAGGCAGCGTGACCCCTTCCCCTGTGCCACACTCAGATGTGGAGAGGGGTTGTAGCAGCAGCAACACCACGTGGGTTGGTCATATAGAAGAGAAAAGGGTGCTTTGATAGAATCATGGAATCGATTGGGTTGGAAAAGACCTCTGAGATCACCAAGTCCAACCCTTGATCCAACCCCACTGTGATCACCAGCCCATGGCACGGAGTGCCAGGGGCTGGTGGTCACAGTAGGGTTGGATCAAGACATGGTGGATTCTCACTCAGTGCCACATCCATTGAATCACAGAATGGATTGGGTTGGAAAAGACCTCTGAGATCATCAAGTCCAACCCTTGGTCCAACTCCAGTCCTTTTACCAGATCATGGC
>JAOXXN010000220.1:1911790-1925006 GCA_026770055.1 Myrmophylax atrothorax | reverse complement strand
ATCATGGCACTCAGTGCCACGGCCAAGCTCACTTGAAAAACCTCCAGGGATGGGGAATCCACCCCCTCTCTGGGCAGGCCATCTTTGCCAGCTGCCTGGACACATTACCCTCTCAGTAAGACACTCCTGTCACCCAGGATGTCCCCAAGGACTCCCTGAACAGCCCAGCTGGGGCTCAGGTTGGGCTGAGGGGGGTCTTTCCTCCCACATTTTTGGGGATTTAATGGAGCTGGAAGCAGCTGGCTGCAAACCCAGCCCCAGCCTGGGAGCCAGGCTCAGTCCAAGAGAGCCACACAGGGCTAGAGGGGGCCAGGGCCAAGCACCCCATGGCCAAACCTCTCCATGGCTCTTCTCCTGGCATGTGGGGTCCCACCCCACAGTGCCTGTCGCCCTCCTCCCCCCCCCTCAAATGCATTTCAACACCTGGGAATGAGCCATATCCCCCTGTGAGCTGAGAACCTTCGAGATTAAAGATCCTCTTATAGAAAATCAAAATATGATCAGTGGCCTTTAAAGGCCAGACTAAGCTTCTGGGGGGAAAAAAAGAAATCAATTTTCTGCAGATCTAATCTGAAACCGTTTTAATGCTCATTAAGATAGAGAAACCCAAGCAAATTGTGCAGGCTGGAAGAGAGGGAGGGAAAAAGAGTTATTATTGACATTTTAGTTTAGGTCTTTATATTACCCAGACCTTCTGGGTCTCAAAGCACCACAGCTTTGAGTAATGCTACTGTTTGCACTGGAATTGTAATTCCAATGTCCTTTTTACAACTGGCTTGGAAAAAAAATTAATCCCAAAGGCCTTGACTGGATTCAAAGTGCTGGAATTTATAGTGGTAGAAAGAGATCTGAAGATGCAGAAAAGTGCAAGCCCCTGTGCTGTCCTTCCCTGTCAGGGGGTGGCCACGGTGCTCACCCACCCTGGTGGCCCCTCTGCAGAAGTTTCTGGGGCTCTCAGTGGTGGGGAGTGAAGGAAGGACCCCAGTGGACACCTGAATGAGGATGTATCCCAGCCTGGCCACTCTCCGGAGCCACATCCCAGAGCCACTCATCCCTGTGCTAGGTCACAGCCCTTTGGACAACTGTCCCAAGGGGAAATGTGCCCCCTCAGCAGCACCCAGCTCTGTGCCTCCTGCCAAGGGCTGGCATGGGGACTGGAACAGCCCCATGGGGGATTTATTTCTTTTACTTCTATATTTATATCCCTCTCTGTGAGTGCTTGTGTGGAAATACAAGATTTATTACGGGTGGGTGCAGGGTGGTCCTGAGGGCAGGTGGGCACAGTCAGAGCCTAAACCAAAGGAGCTTGATGCTTTGGTTTGCTGTGGTGCTCTTCTCCCTGACAGTGTTGCTGAGACTTTTGGCTGATGCAGGTAAAGGTTCTGTTTTGATTTCCTCCCAGTTAACTTCTTTGAATTTTGCTTTACAGTAGCGTGAAATAGAGTGTGTTAAAATTTGCTTTCCTTCACCTCCCGCTTTTTAATTATGCTATTGAATTAAGCTGGGATCAGGTTGTCTGCTAGTTATAGTCACTTCTCTTGAATCCAGCAGCTGCTGGATTTCTGGATCTCAAATATCTTAATTAGAGAGTAGAAAATATGTGAGACAGGAATCAATACCTTCCTTACATAATGCCTTTTACAGCTGCCTGAAAGGAGGTTGGAGCCAGCTGGGAAACAGTCTCTTCTCCCAGGTAACAAGCAATAGGATTAGAGGGAATAGCCTCAAATTGTGCCAGGGGAGATTTTGCTTGGATATCAGGAAAAATATCCTCACTGAAAGAGTTGTTCAGCCCTGGCACCGGCTGCCCAGGGCGGTGGTGGAGTCACCATCCATGGAGGGATCTAACAGATGTCACACCTGGGGACATGGGTTAGTGTTGAGTTAATGCTTGGGGCTCGATGATCCCAGAGGATTATCCCGGAAAACTGGGGCGCTGCTCCCTGCGCTTCGTGTCGGTGCCTGAAGAGGGCAGCAACTCCCCGGAATGTCCCTCCCGCTCCCCGCACACCTCGGGATGCTCCTGTGGAAAAGCCCTGGATGACACTGACCCATCCTTTCCCCACAGCCCCGTGGATTCCAGCTGCTCCCACCCATCGTGCGTCTGCTGCCGAACTCCTAGATGGGAATGGGATCACTGTATCCCTCACTACCTCCTCCCAGCTCTGCCCAACCCTTGGATGGGGATGGGATCACTGTATCCCTCGCTATCTCCTCCAAGCACTGTCCTAACCCCTGGATGGGATCACTGTATCCCTCGCTATCTCCTCCCAGGGATCACTGTATCCCTCACTACCTTCTCCCAGTGCTGCCCAACCCCTGGATGAGGATGGGATCACTGTATCCCTCGCTATCTCCTCCCAGCACTGTCTCAACCCCTGGATGGGATCACCATATCCCTCACTATCCCCTCCCAGCACTGTCCCAGCCCTGGGATGAGGATGGGGATGGGACCACCGTACCCCCCACCATGCCCTCAAGCCTCAGCCCGAGGGTTGACTCCATCACCAGCTCCTGCTCCACTCATTGAACCCAACTTTGAACAGCAGCAAACACAGGGAAACTGAGAAAAAGTGGGAATGTGCTGTTGTCCTTGTTTCCCCTGTGGGTGGGAATCACTTTGGCTTTAGAAAAAAGAAAGCTTGACATGTGGTTTCTGGATCCATTTTGACCTCAAAAAGCACAAGCAAGATCTGTGTTTTGGCAAAGGATAGAATCAAAGTGTCCAAGCATGCAGTGGCTCCAGCCATGTGGGGACAGGACAAATCCCAGCTCAGGGAAAAACCCCAGCAGTGGCTTTGGGAGAATCCCTGGATCCCTATTGTCCTCCCCTGGAGAGGATAGTCCTCTGTTGCAGGGGAATCACAGGGTGAGACCCTGGAGCAGGTACAAAGTGTTTGGAAGCACCACAGTGCTGTCTGGTCACAGGTGTTTGCATGTTGGCCAGGGGAATTCACCTGATTCCCAAATTTCCCAGGGGCTGTACAGCACAGTATGATGAAAGCCACTAGTACAGACAGAGGAACACACATGAGTCTTCCCACTCCAGATTTAGCTCTTTATTGATTTTCCAGCTGCATCCATCAGTCACTGCCCCAGTGCTCAAATTACCCATTAAAGGCATCATAGGAATGACAGAAAAACAAGACAGAGTTGTGGTTTTGATGAAAAACATTGAACAGGAATTTCTGGAAGGAAAATTTATCCTTTTTAATGGTGGGACATTTATTCTTGAACAACTCAGAGGCACCAAGAGCTCCTGGTTGCTTGTTGTTTGGGGCTTGGCCACCTCCAGCTCTTGTGGCCCTTGTTCCCTGAGCCACTGAAGTGCTGTGACCTGCAGGAGGGACTCGAGAGCCTCCATTCCACCTTGTCTCCTGCAGCACGCTCGAGGATAAACATAAAACCAGTTTCAAAATCCACATGACTGCACTGCAGTGGACGTGCTGTCCCCTGCCTGTTCCTGCTGCTGCTTCCCCTCATCCACAGGCAACGGTGGTGACTGGAGGTGGGTCACATCCTGCAGGTCTATCCCAGGGAGCCCCTCTGCTCTGGAGCCAGGCTGGGAGAGCTGGGGGGTTTCACCTGGAGAAGAGAAGGCTCCAGGGAGACCTCAGAGCCCCTTCCAGTGCCTAAAGGGGCTCCAAAAGAGCTGGAGAGGGACTTGGAACAAGGACATAGAGTGACAGGACAAGGGGAAATGGCTTCACACTGCCAGAGGATAGATTTTGGTCAGATATAAGGAAAAAACTCCTCACTATGAGAGTGTTGAGGCCCTGGCATGAGTTGCCCAGAGAAGCTGTGGCTGCCCCAGCCCTGGAAGTGTCCAAGGCCAGGTTGGACAGGGCTTGGAGCAACTTGGGCTGGTGGAAGGTGTCCCTGCCCATGGTACAGGTTGGAATGAGAAGGTCTTTAAGATCCATTGCAACCCAAATCCTTCTGTGATTCTATGAATAAAATCTACAACCTCCTCCTTGTAAAGCAATTCCAACCCAAGGAGCTGCACCATGTCCCTACAGCTCAGCAGGACGTGTCAGGGGTGCAGGGACGTGTCTCCAGGCTCCCCTCCTGCTCCCAAAGCATCTCCAGAGGGGAGGGCTCCGCTCCCTGTGCCCAGTGCTGGGCTGGCTTTGCTGACTCAGCAGCACACACCCTGTGTAAACGCCCGCCAGCTGCTGCCCCAGCCACTGTTTGCTCAGCCCACATCGCTGTGTTTGCCTTTTGGGATCACGATGGAAGGAGATGGCCTTTGGGCCACCAGAAAATGAAGCAAGGCAGCTCCAGGCACCTGCCCCAAGGATCCTCCAGCATCCCCAGCCCCTGCCCAGGGCTGGTGCAGGCTGTGATCCATCAGCAACACCCAAACTCAAACCTGAACAGAGCTCTAGGAGCCACAGAAAAACGCACCCACCGCAGCATAACCCGGCTGCCACACAGCCTGGAAAATTATTTATTATCACTTCCTTGCAACAGAGATATGGAAAAAAAGCACCCACCCTCCCCGGGTGCAAACAGCAGCAGCTGCAGCATCCACATAGGGATCTATGTACATCACAGTGTAAAGTCCAGCGGGCAAAAAAACTGAACCCAAGTTTAAAAAAAAAAAACCAAAAAAACCAAACCAACCTCATGACTTAAAACCAGGAACCAGAAACAAAAAAGTGGTTGAGAAAACAGGTTGGGCCCTTCCCTTTTACTATAAAATATATATATATTTCTAAGGCAACGTTTCACAAGATCAGAAGCGAGGTTCCTACAGAGTCTGAGCTTGCAGCCGAGGACACCACACAGGCACAAATCCCATGGGAGAAGCGGTGTGGACACGACAACCTCCACCCACCCCGCGGCCTCAGTGGTCAGCATAGTCCTTGGTCTCCACCCCGGTCTCGTTGAGCACCGTTGTCCTCATGATGGCCTCGGTGACGGCGTAGGGGTCGCAGTTGGCCGCCGGCCGCCGGTCCTCGAAGTAGCCGCAGCCATCCTGGCCCACCTGGCGCGGGATGCGGATGCTGGCACCGCGGTTGGCCACGCCGGCAGAGAACTCGAAGATGTTGGAGGTCTCGTGGTGGCCCGTGAGCCGCCGGGAGTTGTCCCTGCCGCCCCGCGGGTCGTACACGCAGATGTGGTAGTCGTGCCGCTTGCTCAGCTTCTCGATGGCGGCTTCGATGTGCCTGGGGGAGAGGAGGTGGGGTGGGGTTTGTCAGGAGGTCCATCTGGGGGGATGTTCCCATGGTGAGGAAGGTTGTCACCCCCTCCTCCCGTGCAGGGACAAGGACAGCCCAGGGGACACTCTCGTATGACCAGCTGCGTTTAAAATAACGAGCTGGGACAGCCCCAACCCAGGTGCAGCCACCCAGGTGGGGAGACACACACTTCCACATGGCCAAGGACACTCCAGCCTCCCAGGGGACCCCTCCAGGACTCACTTGAGACCCCCTTCTCTCCGCATCTCCTCCGTGCTGTAGTTGGTGTGACACCCGGCGCCGTTCCAGTTGCCGGTCATTGGTTTGGGGTCCAGCGTAGCCACAACCCCAAAGTCCTCGCAGACACGGTGGAGGATGAACCGAGCCATCCACAGGTGATCCCCCATCTCGATGCCTTCACATGGGCCCACCTGGAATTCCCACTGAAAGGAGGGAAAGGAGCAGAGGCACAGGTAAGGATGGGCAGGTTGGTGCCTCTCCAGCCACCCCAGCCCTGCCACCCCAGGCTATGACTGATTGTTACCCCTCAGGAACCAGCAACAAGGATGGGGAGCACTGAATTAAGCAACAGAACAGCTTTGGCAGGCAAAAAAATGGGGCTAAACTTCTCATGACTATACAGAGCAAATCAGAGGTTTTTAATCAAATCAGAGGTAAATAAGCACCACGCCTGACTGAGGCTGGTGCTGGAGCTGCTGGTGTGCAGGACCCCCAGCCCACACTGCAGGCAGTGCAGAGGACTAAAGAGGAACCTGCTAGTCCTTCCCAGGGCTGCTCCCTGCCCGGATGGAGCTGAGGTTGCACCACCCATGGTGACTAAGCAGAGAGTGATGTATTTACAGCTGCTGGCATGGCCCGAGCCTGAGCCCAGGGTGGGGAAAGCAGCCAAGAAGGACCCTGAGGAAGTCAGGGCAAACAGCAGGGTGGTTAAAAGTCCTGCCTCAGCTCGGCTCAGATAAGCCCCCGCTTATCTCCGCCACATCAGCAGCAGGAGTCAGCGATTCGCAGTCCGTCAGTCTGGCCACCTGCCTAATGCAATCAGGGACTCCCTCCTGCTAACCCCTAAACAAACCCAGATCCCTCCCAGCCGCTCCCCAAGGCCACGTCCCACCCAGACTTCCCAGTTCCCAGGTAGCGGAACAGGACTCGGACACCCAGCACTCCACATGGTGCTCCTGCAGCCCATCCCAGCTCCCACTGTCCTCTGCATCCCTGCTCCACAGGGGAAGGGAGGCACAGGGGAGCTCCCAGCTCCACACTGGCTGCCAGAGCTCAGGCTGAGCTGTGCAAGGAGCTCAGGGTGAGTTGGGAGAAAATCTAAAGTACACTTTCATCCTGGCAGTGCTACTACTCCCATCCAGCCAAAACCTATCTGGGGAGTCACTGGGTTCAGCATTCCAGAGGAGCTGGGAGTTGCTAGGTTATTCCAGCCTCACCATAACTCACATCCATCACTGGAAATGGGCTCCATGGGGCCATCCATACGTACCTGGGAGGGCATCACCTCTGCATTGGTGCCACAGATCTTCACCCCCGCATAGAGACAGGCCTTGTAGTGGGACTCCACGATATCGCGCCCATACACCTTGTCTGCTCCAACCCCACAGTAGTAGGGGCCTGGAAAGGGACAAGGAATCACCACCCAAGGAAAAGTTTTAGGGAACAACAATAGCACTGTAGCACAATCCCACACTCCCAGGTATCCGCTGACAGGGGCAGAGGATTTATGGGAATTAAAAGGCTGTTGCACTCCATGGGACACCAAGCCACCAACCCCAGCTCCAGGGCCAGCAACTGAGCAGTTCATCTGTGCAACCCCAGCCTTATCTGGGCACTTAAACAGGACTTGTAATGCATCAACCAGGAGGTGGCCAGGAGATAAGGAAAGCTTGGCTTAATGAGCCCCATGACACCTCACTGACCCCCTGAGCACATCAAGCATCTGAGACTGTGACAACAGCCAACATTGTACATGGCTAGAAAACACAGCTTGTCAGTGACTGAAATACAGCTCTTCCTCATCAAGCAGGTCAGGAGATCTTCTCCCCACCTGAGGGGAGGGGGATGTTGCAAGCAGCCAGTCAAAAAAACCTCAGGTTGGGAAACCCCTGCCCCCCATCCCTCTCCCAGGAGCTGCCTCACTGCTGCAGGAGGGCACGATGTGCCATGCCAAGCCCTTTTCCCAACAGCCACGGGGGAGGAGGCTTTTCCAACCCAGTTCTCCAGCCCTTGCCAAACAAGTCGTGCAGCTGAGCTGTTTGTGCATCTGGGGTCCGGCGGGAGCGGCACAACGAGCTCACGTGAGCCACGGGGCAAACTGCTGCCAACCCCATCCCAGATCCTGCCCTGTGTCAGCTCCAATGGGAAAGCTACTACCCCTGGCAGTAACCCCCAAGCAGCAGGGTGGGAGCTGAGGGCAGCATTCGGGTCAGGGCAGGGAGGGGGCACTTACCCTGCGGGCCGGGGAAGCCGTTGTCGGGCCAGCCATAGGGGTGGCCATTGATACCCAGCAGGGTGTACTCCTGCTCCATCCCAAACCAGGGGTGGCTGTCCTTCACCAGGTCCATGACTTTCTTGCACGTGTGTCTCAGGTTGGTCTCTGGGAGCAGAGAGGTCCAGGTTAGTCCCGACTGTGAGCAGGTTTCCACCATGCTCTGCTCCATCCCACTCAGGGATTGAGGCTCCACCACTGCCCAGTGCTTCCCACAGAAGCCTCAAGGAAACCAGTGAGCAAATCCTCCTTCCTGCTCACCAATTTCCATCATGGAGTTACTCCATCACCACAGCATCAGACCACAGGCCAAGGGGGTTTAATTAGCCCACTCCCCAAACCACTGTCGATGGTCTATGAACATCCTCCTCTTATCCTCCCTCTCTGAGTGACCAGACCCATATCCCAGCCCTGTCCTACAGGCATCCAGCAGACCTGGGAATAGGGACTATATATCTTCCTCACTACCTCACCCCCATCCTCATCCTACCAGCCTCATCTTAATTATTCCTGTCTCTCTGCAGCTCCATGGTTTTGGTTGGCATCCAAGCTGGCTGGCCCTGCCTTGGCCCTTCGAGGTGCTCCGGGAAATGGGACTTTGCCAGGAAAACACAGATATCAGAGAACCATCCAGGCAAGTGGAATGAGAGCTTGGACAGCAACAGCAGGGGGAAAGGAGGTTGAAAAACTGCTGTCACACGGACAGGCAGACTCCAGGCTGCACATTCTGCCTTAACTTGTAATCAAGGGCCCAGAGCAGCTACAAATATGCCCTGAGTGTGGGGCTGGTGGGAAGCACTGGCATCTCCCTTGCACTGATGGGAGGAGGGGGAAAGGTCCCTCCTCCCCTTTCTCTCCCCACCTCGAGCTCACACAGTGCTTGATATCCACAGAAACTCACCCTGGAGGGTGCACCCATTCGCCCGTGTGGCTCTGGGCTGAGCTCTCTGCCCCAGTTTCAATTCCGGGGCTTTACAAATTGCTCCAGCAGAGGAGCTGCCGGGCAGGAAACTCCCCGTAGCCGCCAGGCAGGACGGTCTGAGAAGGAAGCAGCCCTCGCTGCCCGCAGGATCCTTCTCCGGCAGATGCGGGCGCAGCGCCCCGCAATGCCCCCTCTCTCCCTCCCCCTCACACTGAGCAAGGCCACAGCCCTGCTCGACTGGCAAACAACCGGTTATTTGAAGGCAAACAACCCCTCCGGGAGCCCCTCAGCGTGTCCTGCAAACCGGTTGCCCTTCCTGTGTCTGCGGCTTTATCAGAGGGACGGGACGGACGCGGCACTGCAGACTTTTCTGCCCGCCGTGATAAGCTTGCAAAAGGTCACCCCGAGCCAGCCCGGCACCTTCTCCCTCCTTTTCTGCAGCCTCCCATCAACGAGGAGAGCAACGAGGAACCCGGCCCCTGAAAACCCCTGTGCTGGCAGCTCCTGCTCCCCCGGGGTGACCCCCACCCCGGGGCTGGGTGTGCTCAGGATCAGTACCCGGGTGACGCCTTTGGTGAGTTCCACGTCTCGCTGCTCTTCTCCTACCACTAAAAAACAGGTTCCTGCGAACCTCCACCCCCAACACTTGGATTTCGGTGCCTCGGGCCAAGTGCTCGGCGCTGAGCTGTGCCCCAGGGCCAATAGCCCTTGGGGGAGGTGGCACCCTAAATAATAAATGGGTGGCCCTCGGGACTCAGGGGGTGCACGCTGGGGGTGCTCACCTGCAGGTTTCCTGTTGTATTTCAGCACTTCACAGAGCACCAGCTTGTTGGGGTCCAGGCAAAAAGGGTCCCTGAACATGCAGACAGGCACCAGGAACATGTCGCTGTTGGAGCCCTCTGCCTGTGCCGTGCTGGAGCCATCGAAATTCCACTCAGGGACATCTGCGAGGCAGGAGGGGGATAGAGAGGGGAGCAGGATTGGGAAAAGGTTCATCACATACGGATTGTGCCAAGTGCTGGTGGCTCAGACCTGGGATGGAGCACCCAAAAGGGACTGAGTGCCACGGGACCAGCAAAGGTTTCCCTGCACAGCCCCAGAGCCCATCAGTCCTCCCTGAGCATCACCGTGTTCATCACCCCAGCACCATCAGGCAGGAGCAGTCTCAGCCACTTCACCTCCCTCTGCCAAACCCCATCCAGATGCCAACAGGTCTCCGTGCCTGCTTGTCTGGCGGGAAGGGGCGAGGAGCTCATCCCTTCCCTTCATTAACGGATTAAGGAAACCGCAGCAACGCAGGTTGGATGAGTCTCCTGCCACTTGCTGGAACCCCACGGGACAACTGCAACTGGTGCCACCAGTGCCACGCAACCAGGGAGAGCAACAACCAACTCCCAGAACGTCTCCCAGGCGATGCTCGGGGGCCTCCACCACACCACCCGCAGGGTTACCTTCGATGCTCTTGGGCTCCTTATCGAGGGTCCTGCTCTTGCAGCGCACGCCCTCGCCGCTGCCGTCGATCCAGACGTAGGTGACCTGCACCCTCCCGTCCTGGGGCAGCCTCATGTACTGCTCCCGCACCAGCTTGTTCAGCCTGGAGCTGTGCGACACCGACATGGCGACAGCCCTGCGAGGGCGCACAGGTCAGAGCCACATCACCCCCCGGCCCGTCTCCCCCAGCCCTTCAGCCCAAAATAAGCCACCCCAACACCCCTCTCTTCCGCTCCCCCGCGGGACTCGAACCCGCGGCCCCGCTCACCGGCCTCGCCGCTGCCCGCGCTCGCTCCGCCCGCGCTTTATACGCGCCCGCGGCCGGGGAGGATGCGGAGGCGGCTCCGCCCCGGGGCGCGGCCGCGCCCCGGGGGCACCCACCGAACACGCTTAGGGTTGTTTTCCTTTCTTATTGAAATAATACTTAATAAAAGCAATAGTTACCATACGGCTAAAACATCACTCTGTTTAAAACAACAGCAAGTTATCGGCTAAACAACTTGATATTTATTTAAAAATAAAGAGTATTACTCACTGAAAATATTATTTTCCACCTCCCACCCCCTCGCTGCATGTGCACTCCCCCTTGGCCTTTCGCTTATGTAGAGTTACCCCCTTACAGGGGTGCAGGTGATTCTCCCCCAGCCCTGCTACGGTGCCGTGGGGTGGGAAGTTGGGGTGGCTGGTGCTTCCCTCAGCATCCCAAAAACCTCGCTGGGACCATGCCCTGTGGAAGTGGGATGGCTGGGAATGGATCTGGGTGCCTGGGTGGTCCTGGGGATACCAGGGCCAGCCAGATCCCTGGGGACAGGCAGGCACATCCCTGGGGATACCAGGACCAGCCAGATCCCTGGGGACAGGCAGGCACATCCCTGGGGATAACAGGACCAGCCAGATCCCTGGAGACAGGGAGGCACATCCCTGGGGATACCAGGACCAGCCAGATCCCTGGAGACAGGGAGGCACATCCCTGGGGATACCAGGACCAGCCAGATCCCTGGGGACAGGCAGGCACATCCCTAGGGATACCAGGGCCAGCCAGATCCCTGGGGACAGGGGCAGGCACATCCCTGGGGATACCAGGGCCAGCCAGATCCCTGGGGACAGGCAGGCACATCCCTGGGGATACCAGGGCCAGCCAGATCCCTGGGCACAGGGGCAGGCACATCCCTGGGGATACCAGGGCCAGCCAGATCCCTGGGCACAGGGGCGGGCACAGGGGCAGGCACATCCCTAGGGATACCAGGACCAGCCAGATCCCTGAGGACAGGCAGGCACATCCCTGGGGATACCAGAACGAGCCAGATGCCTGGGCACAGGGACAGCCACATCCCTAGGGATACCAGGGCCAGCCACATCCCTGGGGACAGGGGCAGGCACCACGTCTCCCCCCATCCTACCCTGAACGCCCCAGGAACAACTCCTGCCCCCCTGGTTTCAGCCCCTCTGCGGGGCTGCAGGGCTGTGTTTGGCTCGCTGGCTTTCTTTCAAAGTAAGGCAAGGCTGAGGTCTACAGGGAAAGCTACTGGGAAAACATTTAAATCCCGCACTTCAGCCCTTCTCAGCTATAAACTGCTGATCTTAAGTACAGTTTTTAAGCACCAGAGCGTAGTAAACCCCTTTAAACCCCCACACCATCCCCGAGCCGCAATGGCTCCGAGGTGATTTACAGCCAGCTAAAAATCCTAAACCAACAGGCGTGTGAATTTGAGTCGATTATTTCAATATAGCAGCAATTTCCAGCTGTTGAGCCGAACGCAGATCCAATTAGATGAATTAAACGCGCCGCTGCCTTTCCACTTTTCCCCAGATCCCGCGTTCCCGGCTCCCACGTGTCGCAGCAGACGGACCCCAAAGGTGCCAGCGCTCCAGAGGCACAGACACATCAGCCCGTGCCGGCGCCTCCGGGCGTTATCTCAGATCCTTTGGGATTTTATTTCTGGGAGGAGAGAAGGACTTCAAACAACCCCCCAGCAGATCCAGCGGGCTGAGCACACCGCGACTCTCCAGCCTCGGTTTTTAAGCAGCTCTTCTTGACTCCCCAGCCTCAATTTTTAAGCAGCTCTTCGTGACTCTCCAGCCTCAGATTTTAAAGCATTTTTACGATGTTACGAAAGGAGAAGAGGCTTTAAGGCATGACTGGGTTTTTGCTGATTCCCCCGGTCCTTAAGGCAGACATGCTTACGGCTGTCTGAATCACCCCCAGGAATGTTTTTCTGCAAAACAATCAAACATCTCCACCAGAGCAGCTAAAAAAAACCCTCTTCACAGTTGATTGCCCCTCCCCAGGACATCTCCCCGGGCGCTGACCCAAAACCCCAGCTCTGTTTTTCTGCTGAAGGTGTTTTGGTCCCACAGGCAGATAAAGAATCGGGAAGAAACCTGAAAGCACTTGGGATTGCACAAGAACCAGGAAATGAGATTGGCAGCGAGAGAAGCCAAACTTAATTAGCAATTTTGGTGCCCGGGCGGTGACATCAGTGGCAGAGGGCTGCGGGCAGGCCAGACGTCACCAGCCCCACTGCCCACGGGTGCAGCCTCAAGCAGAGCTCCTGGGAAGGAGGTTGGCACCCAGGGGTGTGCCCAAGGTTCCCTGGACCAGCAGAGCCACACGGGTCTCCTCCGTGTCACCCTGTCCTCGATGCTGCCTGGGTGACATGCAGGGCCTCCTGCAGCTGAAACTGGGGTGCCACTCGAAAGGCACCACCTCCCTTCTCCGGGGTATTTTAGGGACACATCCACGACTGTGGTTGCAAAGCTCAGCATTTCCTCATTCCTGTTTGCAAACCGTCCCAGGGCAGGAGGAAATGTGCCCCTGGGTGTGAGCCCGGCAGCGTTTCCCTGAGCCCTTGCAACACACGCCCAGGGATGGAGGGCTCAGCGGCTCTGCGGGCTCTTGGCTCCCTGTGCCCATCTCTGTCCTGCCTGGGCACCTGCAGCCCACGGGACCGGCCTCGGGGCTGGTGAGGCAGAGGATGTTGCTGAGATTTCATGCGATCAGGGAAGCACAGAGGTGGGTCAGTTCAGGAAGGAGATTGAGGGGCTGGAGCGGGGCCAGAGAAGAGCAACGAGGCTGGAGAAGGGACTGGAGCACAAGTGCTGTGGGGA
>JAOXXN010000220.1:1844403-1854712 GCA_026770055.1 Myrmophylax atrothorax | reverse complement strand
CAATGTCTACTACAACGAGGCCACAGGTAGGGCCGGGCCCCTCCCGCGCCGCCCCCGCCGGGCTCGCCGCGCCCCCCCCGGCGCCGCAGTGACGGCTCACCCTGTGTTGCAGGCGGCAAGTACGTGCCCCGAGCCGTGCTGGTGGACCTGGAGCCCGGCACCATGGACTCGGTGCGCTCCGGGCCCTTCGGGCAGATATTCAGGCCGGACAACTTCGTGTTCGGTGAGTGCGCGGGGGCGGAGGAGCCGCGGGTGGGGCAGGGCAGGGCCGGGCCGGGCACTGCGGGGCTGCCCCGCCGCACATGCTCCGAGGCATCGGCCCCGCCGGGGCTAATCCTGGCGTGGAGCACCGCGATTGCGGCTGGGAGCAGCTCTGAGGCGGCACCAGAGGTCGTTGCTCTTTGCGATTCTCGTTCCCCGCCTCCCGTGCCAGCGGGAGAAGTGGAGTGGCTGCTGTTATCATTGATAATTAATGTTTTCCCTGTGTCTACCGAGCCACTGCAGAGGTGCCTGTGTGAAACCACAGCCCTGCGCTCGATAAGATGAAAAGCTTTCATGGAGCCTGATGCTCTTAAGCTTTGCTTGCAAGCAATAAGCAGGAAGCAGTGACCGTAATCTAATACGAAAATGGCTCTTTTCCAGGTCAGAGCGGAGCAGGAAACAACTGGGCAAAGGGCCATTATACGGAAGGTGCTGAATTAGTCGATTCTGTGTTAGATGTTGTAAGGAAGGAGGCAGAAAGCTGTGATTGTCTCCAGGGCTTTCAGCTTACTCACTCTCTGGGTGGTGGCACAGGCTCTGGCATGGGTACCCTTCTCATCAGCAAAATCCGGGAGGAGTACCCAGACAGAATTATGAATACTTTCAGTGTCGTGCCCTCCCCTAAAGTGTCAGATACCGTAGTAGAGCCCTACAACGCCACGCTCTCAGTGCACCAGCTGGTGGAGAACACGGACGAGACGTACTGTATCGATAACGAGGCGCTGTACGACATCTGCTTCAGAACACTGAAGTTAACGACCCCCACCTACGGGGACCTGAACCACCTCGTGTCCGCCACCATGAGCGGTGTCACCACCTGCCTGCGGTTCCCGGGCCAGCTCAACGCTGACCTGCGCAAGCTGGCGGTGAACATGGTCCCCTTCCCTCGCCTGCACTTTTTCATGCCCGGTTTTGCCCCGCTCACCAGCCGTGGGAGCCAGCAGTACCGGGCTCTCACTGTGCCAGAGCTCACCCAGCAGATGTTCGATGCCAAGAACATGATGGCAGCGTGTGACCCGCGTCACGGCCGCTATCTGACGGTGGCCGCCGTCTTTAGGGGCCGCATGTCCATGAAAGAGGTGGACGAGCAGATGCTCAACGTCCAGAACAAAAATAGCAGCTATTTTGTTGAGTGGATCCCCAATAACGTTAAGACAGCGGTCTGTGACATTCCACCTCGCGGCCTCAAAATGTCTGCCACCTTCATTGGCAACAGCACGGCCATCCAGGAGCTGTTCAAACGCATTTCTGAGCAGTTCACTGCGATGTTCCGCAGAAAGGCCTTCCTGCACTGGTACACAGGCGAGGGCATGGACGAGATGGAGTTCACAGAGGCTGAGAGCAACATGAACGACCTGGTGTCTGAGTACCAGCAGTACCAGGATGCCACAGCCGAGGAGGAGGGAGAGTTTGAGGAGGAGGCTGAGGAGGAGGCAGAGTAAAGCTATGCAGTTGAACACCTGTAAATTTTGTTTAAAGTTGTATGAACTCTCTCATTGAAAAGTTCTGTTTGTGTTGTGTTATTATTGCTGTTTCAAAGTCACTTCCAATGCTGTACAGGCACCATTAAAGCAGTTTTCACAGTGCAAAGCCCTGTCTCCTCTGTTCTTTCCGGAAAGCTTCCCGGGTGCTGTTCCCATACGTGAGGGCGTAAATGTCCCGGAGGTCTGGAAAAGGAAAAGAGTGGGCTTGGCATGAGCAGCCACCCTCCTGTGCTGCCCTCAGCCAAGTGATGCCTGTTGTGTCACTGGCATGGTGACAGCCCTGCTGTGGGAATGGAAGAAATTCCCTGGTATTCCTTATAATCAGGTATGCTGGAGGGGGACACACTGACATGGAGGGTGGAATTGGCTCCAAGCTGTATCTAAATTTAGGGCCCTGTGGCTGTTGCAGCCTGGCAGGACAGGGGCTGAGCAGCTGCTGCTGGGCTGGACATGAAGGGGCCACTGTAGGTTGGAGCTGCCTGGGCATGAAATGGTGCCAGCGAGTGCCAGAGCACTGTGGGTGTCCCTGGCAGCGGCTGAGCTGATCTCTGCAGCTCCTCAGCACTGCAACCCCAGCAGGGAGCTGTGGCCTGACCCACAAGTGCTGGGGACAGCTGTGACAGGCTGGGTGGCTCCTACTGCTGGGCACAGGTGACACCAAAGCTGTCCCATCCATGCAGTTGCCCCTAAAAAAACCACTAGAGAATCTGAATTAAGTGTTAGTGCAGCCTCTGGTTTGGGGTGAGCTGAACACCTGACAGTGTCTGACACTGGTTTGTCTCGGGAAAACCCTGTATTAACTCAGCACATTTTTACTGTGGCAACAGTTAATATGTTGAGTGTCACCCAGAGTGACAAAGCTGGACAAGAGGGAACAGGCTCCTTCCCTGCTGGAGAAACTCTGGCCAGCATTCTAAATTGTAGCTGCTTTTGTTTAAAGGTTTTCTGCCTTAATTAACTCTCTCCACCCTGAGCTGGACTGGTTGGAGCAGTTAAAACTCTGCTGACTGGTGGCTCTGGGGTCAGGGAATGGGGATGTCAGACCTGCACGGAACAGGCTGTAGGGGGAAAGATGGCAACAGATCTCCAAAGCCTGAAGTAACAATGAGGAGCTGATTCTTGCTCTAGGTTTTAGGGCGGGTTTTTCTTCCTCTCTAACTGGCTGAGTGTTCACCTGGGCCTTTCCTGCCTGGCTTTCCCAGGTCCTGTTTCAAGTCTCATTAAAGCTACACTCACTGCCTCAACCTCTCCACCAGCCACAGCCCAGCCCTGCTAGGATTGTTTTCCCACTCTTTGGTTTAAATTCTTCAACATTTTATACCTTTTTCAGTTTCCCCTCTGCCCTGCAGTGAGGACAAGCCATGGGTTTGGTTCTTCCCAGGTGGAGCTCCCTGATTTCCCACCCACATCACTGAGCTCTGACCAACCACAGCAATGCATTAGTTGCTGATCTGTTGAGATTTTAGCCTGGTACCTTCACCTCACACAGAAAATTCCTCCAGACTTCCCCTTTTGGGCAGCACCAAGACCTGACAGGGCTCTGGCAGACCCCTGTCCTGATGGCCAATCCCATTTCCCTGCGCTTTTTGTGCCATCTCAATCCCTTTGTATCACCCACCTTTTGCTTTTTATGAGACTTGAAGCTTTTTAGAACACAATCCCTTTCCTGGCATGTGAGGGGGGGTGTCACAGCCTTTCGTGCCTCAGGAAGGGGATGGTGGCTGGAATCGTGCCCTGGTGAGCCTGGCAGTGGGAATGCTCTGCACAGACAGGCAGGGCATGGCACAGCCCCGGCACCTTGGCACAGACTGGGAAAAAATCTACTACCTGTGCAGAACATTTCAGTAACTTCCCTTCTCTCCACTCAGCTCCCAACAGCACCACTTAACCCAGTCATTGGTGACTTTCACTTTTCACTCAGCTGATAAACTTACGTGGTACAAAGCCAGAGTAGGCAGGTTTCAGTCCCCCACTGGTGTAAATTTTGGTGTCTGGCCAGTGTGTTAGGGGAAATCTCAGGCCCAAGGTGAAAGGTGGATTTCTCTGCAAAATCTGGAAAACAAAAGGAAAAAAAACAACCCACAACAACATGAAACTGCTTATTTTAAAACTTACTATTTTTACCAAAGTCATGTGCTTTGACTCTACATTACATAAAATATTTAAGCCAACATAAAGCAATTCTCTTGCAAATGCTCCTCTTTTTTTCTGATTAAAAGCTACATTGACTCTCCCCTTTTTCCACTCCATAAGTCTTTCTCCTGGCAGGTGTTGGCAGAGCAGCCTCTGCCACCTCATTCCCCGTGCCCAGAGCAGGTCCTGGCGCAGGTGCTCAGGATCCTGCAGACCGCGGGCACCATCCCAGGTTCCTGGTGCTCCTGCTGGGCTGTCCTGAGCCAGCAGCACCTGCTGGAGCTGAGCACACCTGTGTTTGGGGCTGAGCCTTCAGCTGCTCCTGTGTTCCCACCGCCAGCAATCAGCCTGGAATTCCCAGGCCGGGAGGAACAGGAAGGCTTAGGGAGCGGGAACCGAAGGGAGGGTAAATCACCCGCTGGGGGGGGGGGGCCTTCCTGCCCTCCGCGGGGCTGGGCAGGAGGGTGGGGGTCACAGCCACCCAGAGGTGTCCCTGGAGCTGTGCCAGCCCCTCGGGGGGTGCACACCCCGTTGTGGCTGTGATGGAGCTGCGGCTGCTCCCCCGGCAGTGCAGAGAGGGGGGTGTTACTGTGCCTGATGCAGAGAGCAGTGAGCCATGGCACATCCCCCCACGTAACCGAGGGCAACCGAGATTGAGGGCACAGGATCAGTGGCTTGAAGTCAGAAGCCATCTTAGATAGAACTGTGTGTGATTCTCTCTCCTCAGCGTGCGTGTCCCCCGGCGCTGCCGAGCCAGCCTAGATCCCACCGCATCCTGACCCTCCCTCGCCCATGTGCTGCACAGCGAAGGGGCAGGAGGGCTTTGCAAACAGTACATTTAGCTTGGATAACGCCTGGGTTTTGTTCTCTTTGCTCCATTTCAATTCGTATTCATGGTAGCAGGGGAGGAGAAGGGAGCCCGAGCAGGGAAGCGCATCATTCCCAGCCAGCGCCCGGCGCTCCCTGCGCGCCCGGCCCCGCTGCCCTCTCCGCTGCCTCAGTCCTTCCCAGCTCGTTTCTCTGAGCCGGGGAGCCTCAGTCTGGCGTGGGTTTCCTACATCAGACTCGTATGCTCTGGGATGAAGGCATGGCAGTGGGAGCAGGAAGAGCTGCAATGTCATTGCCTGCTTTCAGTGAGCTCATCCATGTTCGCCGGGGCTGGACCAGCGAGGCTGCTGCATCCCCGGGATCTCTCTGCATCCCGGGGATCTCATCTCCCTGAATCCCGGAGATCTCTCCTGTCTGCATCCCGGGGATCTCTCCTTTCTGCATCCCGGGGATCTCACCTCCCTGAATCCCTGGCATCTCTCTGCATCCCGGGGATCTCATCCCTGTGCATCCTGGGGATCTCCTCATCTCTCTGCATCCCAGGGATCTCATCTCTCTGCATCCTGGGAATCTCCTCATCTCTCTGCATCCCAGAGATCTCACTGCATCCTGGGGATCTCTCTGCATCCCGGGGATCTCCTCATCTCTCTGCATCCCAGAGATCTCACTGCATCCTGGGGATTTCTCTGCATCCAGGGGATCTCATCTCTCTGCACCCCGGGGATGTCTCCTCTCTGCATCCCGGGCATCTCATCTCTCTGCATCCCGGGGATCAATCTGCACCCCGAGGATCTCTCTGCACCCCGAGGGCAAGAAGGAATGTGTAGCTTTGGACACAAACTATTAACTGCTGTGGGAGGGGTCTCATTTTCCGTGCAAGAGGATTATGTGGCATCGTATGGGAGCTCTTACAACACTGTTTTTCCATAGGAATATTTTATGTTAGTAAAGGAAAAAGCCTCACAACCAATTAAAAGGGGGACACATCCCCCAGAGCAGCACAGGAAGCCACCCAGCACTGCCATCCAGGTGGAGAAGATATATTCCATGAGGGAAGTGCAGAGAGTTGCATCCTGTATTTCTACACTCAGAGCAACATTTTTAACAGCCACCTTTGACCCAGCCCTCAGTAGATTTGCTTAATCCTTTCATGAACTCGTTTATCCTCCCTGAATGTCCCAAGGAAACAAGTTCAGAATTTAATCACTCATGTTTTTTCAGTGTTAGCCAATAACATTTCATTTTGCTTGTGCTTATAACCCAGTTCTGATCCTGCTGCTGAAAACTGAGGCGGCTCAGCACCCACATTGTGCACATTCTTAGTTCAGCAATATGTAACCCACCTGGTGGTGGTCAAACTCCTTCATTGCCTTCCTCACACCTGGGATGTAGGTCAGTCCAAGGTTGTTGGTGAAGCAGGGGATGAATCCAGTGTACCCTTTGGATGAAGACAAGAGAGAACACTTTCTGCTGGAGAACACACATATCGTTTAAGGATCCAGGAGGAGCCTGGGGTGAATATAAACCTCAGAGTGTAGGAAAGAAAAATTACTCCATTTAAATTGAAAAATAAACTCTTGCACATGAACTGTCTTCTCTGAAAGAGTTTTCCCTTATGATTCCCAAGAAAAACACAATGGGCTGAACTGATTTTTGTTGATCTCCATGAGGTATGGAAGAACCATTTTAGTTTCTTACAGTTTTTTCATTACATCCAAAGCTCTTTCATGTTCTCTCACAATGTGAGACACATTCAGGGATTAACAACCAGGTGTCCGACCCTTTCTCCTCATCTGCTCTGCCCAAATTCCCAGAACAGAAACTTTATTAAGTCTAAAACTACATAAAACACAGAGAGGTAGAACCTCAAAGCAGCCCAGACTCCCTCTTTCCAAAGGAATGCTTTGGAGAGAGGAGTTTGTCCTCTGCATCCTAAAGCACAGAAATGCTCCTTCCTTTTCCCTGGAATATTGTGATCCCTGTATTCCTGTGCTCCACTGTGGAGTGAAGGATCCCACCCACTGGCGCTGGACCCCTGAGGGGGAGCTCAGTCCATCACCCATCACCTCCTGCTGCACAGGAATGTTCCTCCAGGGCAATGGGGGCAGTGCCAGACAGGGTTTATCCCTTCGTGGTGGGTGTGGGTTTGGGCATTCAGGAAAACTGCTTCTTTCTAGGGCAGGAATAACAGTGGGAACAGATGCTCCTGGAGCCACTGGGGTGGGACAGAGCCCATGGCCCATCTCTCCTCACTTTCTGGAGCCACTGAGATGACTCCTGGGTCCCTTCCAGCTGCCCATGGGCACATGTCCCTCAGTGTGACCCCCACAGGGGTGGCAGCATCCCAAAGAAATGCCCTTGCAGGGAGAGGAGCAGGGGAATTTCCATCCCAAAGCGTTCAAACGAGCTGGAGCAACTGGCCAGTGCCTCTGAGGTTCCCCCATGGGGGAGAAGGGGTGACATGAGCTCTTCTGAGGTGGCCTCGTGCTGCTCTCCTTTACCTAAGGTGGCTTTCTGTCGGATGGCATTTGGAATTGGCAGGATTGGCAGTGGATCTTCTTCCTCCTCAGGTGGGATGTGAGCCCCTCCTGGCAGTGTCACACCTCCAGTTTCCAGCAGCTTAACACAGAAGAAGAATTCAAATAAGCACCAGTAAAACCTGCTTCTTCCCTTGGCTCCAGTGCTTCAATCCCTGCCAGAACCCGGGAATGGCAACTGCCATTTCCAGTCCTTCCCAGCTTCGTACTGAGAGCTACTCCAAGAGTTTCTGATAAAGTCAAATTACTGGATGAGCAAGTCATAGACCTTGCAGAGACCTTTGCAAAACCCCCATGGAGAGCAAGGGTGGCTTTGGGCACTGAAGTCCTCTGTGAATCTGTTTGTGAGGACAAGGAGCAGGAATGTCCCTTCTTGGGATTTATATCCAAGCCAGCTTTTGACTCCACACGTCAAACCTCTAATCTCTGTCCCCAGAGGATTTGCAGAGCCACAGCTGCTGGCACGTGAGGGGCACTGCCACTGCCCCAGAGGGGCCACAGGGCACCAACCAGAGCTGGTGTTCCAATGAGGGGTGACCATGGGGGGAATGTCAGGTGGGGGCAGAAACCTGGCACATCCCCAAAGGAGCTGGGAGTGCCCTCTTTTTGCAGGAGGAGGAGGTGGAATCAGGGCTCCCAGGAAGCACAAGCCTGGCTGCCCAGCCCAGCATGAAGTGAGCCCTTGTGGCTGGGATTGAAGCTCAACCCAACCAAATGAGAAGCCTTTTTGATCAGGAATCACAACTAACAATTAAAACAATTTCCTGAAGATGGAGTAGATTTGCTACTGCTGGAAACATTAGTGTGTCTGACCTTTCTCTACCAGACATTCTAAGCTTCCCACCCTTGCCCTGTGTGAAATGCTCTCCTCACCCCCTGCCCCAGGAGATGCCCCCCATGCCCCCACCCTCACTCACCGCTTTGCTGCCCTCGCAGGCGTTGCAGAGCTGCCCAGCTGCAGCCCCTTTTCCCTGGCAGCAGGACAGGGGCACCTCAGACAGCTGCTTCTCCCTCTGCTCGGCTGCAGGGTGCAGGGAGAGCCCCCCTGGCCCCCACTGGTTGAGCCAGGTCTGGTGGGCACCGGGCGAGGCCGTGTCCGTGGGGCGCTGCCAGTGCGTGGGGTTCATGTGCACCATCATGGGCTCGTCCTGCAGCCCCCCCGGCCCGGGCAGGAGGGGCCTGGGCCCGATGGACACCTCGGGAGAGGTTGCTGCAGCATCACAGGGAGTGTATCCTGCAGGACAGGCACTGGGTTAGGAGAGAGGGGGGCCCAGGGGGGTGAGGGGTTCCCAACCCCCCCTTCAGGAAGGGAAAGGAGCCTGGGGGTCAGTGGTGCAGAACCACAGAACAACTTGGGTTGGAAGGGACCAAAAGGATCCAGAGCCCACTCCCTGCGTGCCCCATGGGCTGTGAGTGCCACCAGCCCCATCCATTAACCCTGCACAGAAACACAAGTTAAATAACTTCACATTTATTCTAAGTGTCACCTGAAGGGTAAAACATCACCAGCCAAGCTCTGAGGAAGCTCAGCTGGTCAGAGCTCGGTGCCAACAGCACCCAGGTGGGGGGTTCAGTCCCTGTACAGCCCATTTGCTGAAGAGCTGGACTCCGTGGTCCTTGGGGGGCCCTTCCAGCTTGGAATATTTGGTGATTGGGTGCAAACAGCCCAGTGTCCTTATCTCCAGGTGGCTGTGCCAGCTCAGCCCAGAGACATTCCTGCCCTGAGGAATTCCTGCCCTGGCACAGCTGCTGCTCATCGAGGAAAGGCTCTGCTGTGCCCCTGCCTGGAAAAAGCTTCTCCTACATCCAGCACATGCCAAACATCTCCACTGTGGATTAGGGACAGAGCTCTGTGGCTTCAGGCTCTGCAGGGACAGCTGAGCTTGGCAGCTTTGGTTGGATTTTCCCTTAAAATCCCCTGTGATGTGGCTCCCCAGGTGCCCCAGCCCGGGCACTGCCCTGTGCTCTGTGCCAAAGGGATGCCCATCCCTCCCTCCTTGGTGGCTCCAGAGGGGGATCCCCCCACACCCCACAACCACCACTTCCTTAGAGGAAAACTGTTCCTGTCTCAGCCTTGTCTTTCTAAAACAAACCCAATTCCTTCCATTTTTGTGCTCGTAGGTCATTACTTTTCCACCCTCTGGTCGTTCCAGCCTCCCTCTGACCTGCCCTTGGGAGCACATCTGCATCCCAGGGCAAAGCCCCAGGGATGAGACACCATCCAACAGCAAAGGCTCCAGCTGGAGAGTCACTTTGTCTGCAGTGCTGGGTTAGGGAGGATCTTGGGGAGCTTTTCCAGCCTGAATGATCCTATGATTTCTGGGGAATTGCAGTGCAGAGCAAAACTTTCCCCTTTTCCACAAGTGTATCAACCTCTACAGGGTGTTTAGGTTTGCCATCTGCCCAAAAGTGGGTGATGAAGCACATACACTGTATATAAATTTGGGCATTAGGTATATAAAATATGCTCTATGGAACCGAATTTCCAACAAAATAAAGACAAATCTTGGTGGAAGTGATTTTTCAATCCAGAGTGCAAATTTTAAAGCACAATTTGTCTTATTTTTCACTTCCTTACTCATGAGAACGTTGCATTTACCCTCTTTCTCTCACAAACTAAAGGAAAAGGAAACTTAAATTGTTTTGTACTTAGAAGAAATCCATATGAGCTCCTTTTTATGACCCTGGGTTTGCAAACTGATTGATTCAGGAAAGCTGCACAGTGAGGCACCTCATGGAAAGGCAGGAGAGCTCAGATTTGAGTAAATATCCACGTTTTCAGGTCAGATTCTGGGAAGTGGGCACTGCCTGTGCCAACTCCTCAGTGCCAACATGGGTAGTGGAGGATTCAGCACAACCCTGGCTGATGTCCTGGAGTCACAGAAAATCCTGAGATGGGAGAGACCCACAAGGACCATCCACTCCAACCCCAGGCCCTGCACAAACACCTCAGCAATCCCACCCTGTCCCTCAGAGCATCATCCAAACACTCCTGCAGCTCTGGCAGCCTTGGGGCCGTGCCCACTGCCCTGGGGAGCCTGGTCAGTGCCCACCACCCTCTGGGGG
>JAOXXN010000220.1:1775732-1791446 GCA_026770055.1 Myrmophylax atrothorax | reverse complement strand
GTCCCAGGCCAGGTTGGACAGGGCTTGGAGCCCCCTGGGCTGGTGGGAGGTGTCCCTGCCCATGGCAGGGGGTGGAACTCAATGACCTTTAAAATCCCTTCCAACCCAAACCATTCCATGACCTTGCGAAAGGCCTGGGAAGTTGGACCTTCTGGGCAGCATCTCATGAGCTTGGCTGCTCCTGGCAAGCCCAGAAGGGTTGGATGGCCTGGCCCCTCCATCCCACAGACATGGGCACAGCAGGAACCTGGAGGCTGCAAGATTGAGGAGAGGTTTCCAAAGCCCTGCCCAGCAAATTGAGCCTCACTCACACTTTGCATTGAGGTCATTGGCTTGTCTCAGTTTATCCCTGACAGGTCAGAGACAACCCTGGCTTGGCTTTTGGGTGCTGCAGGACCTGCCCACCCCAGAGCATCCAACTTGTGTGAAGAGTCTGGAGCCAGTTCCTTCCCCACACTGGACTTTGCCCCCAGCTCTGCTTTAACTGCTTTAACCACCTGGACTCATTTAACCTTTTTTTCCCTTCCCTATTGGTCAGTGCAGATGCAAAAAAGAGCCTTTAACGCTTCACTTTCCCCTAAATGTGCCTGGTGGAGGGCAGAGTGTTGTCCCAGCTTTTCCAGGGGACACCAAGGGATTGGGAGCAGATGGAATCTGTCCCTGGAGCAGCTGCTTTAGGGCCCTCACAGCCCCGATTTTGGGCAGGCAGCCCCAGCCTGGCTGTGAGAGGTGCTGAGGAAACCTGGGCCAAAGGAATTCTGCACTAAGAACAGGATTTGTTGGACACAGTTGAGTCCAACCCTCACTTCCAGAGTTTTTTTTTTTTTCATGGAAAAGTAGAATTTTCAGTGAAAAAAACCCACCAGTGGAAGATGAATTTCAGAAAATGAGAAAAAAGCACCTCCTGAATCATCCTTGAGCTTCCTGGGGAGTGGTTTGGGTCGTGTTATCTTTGCTCTGGAGGAGGAATTTTTGCAGCTTTCCATGGAATGTCAGAGCTGGAGGATTCCTTGGGCAAGGTGAGGAGCAGTCTGGCATAATGTAGGCATGGAAGTGTTCCCTTATTTTCTTTTGTTTGCCTTTTCCAACCATTGAAGGCAAATCTTATTTAGCAATCCCTTATCTCCCTTTGGAGATCAAAGAGCCTCCTGTTTGTGTTGTAATTAATAAGTAATGAAACACCTTAATTACAATACAAACAGGAGCTACTTTGATCTGGGAGGGGAGATAAGGCTTTTGCCTGGGTGCTGAGCAGCAGCTGCTCAGGATGAGTTTGAAGAAGAAAACAAAAATAGAATATTGCCCCAATTTGGGTGATGGTGCCGTGCCAGGAGTACCTGCCATGGCAGAGGGAGGGGGAACATAAATATAATAAAATACTATTAAAACCCCATAAAATAACCAGAGAATTTCTTGAACTCTGGTTTGTTTTTTGTTTTTTTTTTCAGAGTGAAAATTCCCTCATCCAGGAGCTTTCAAATAGTAGGTGGTTTTGTTCTGCTTCCAAGTGAAACCAGCAGAAGTTCCCGGGAAAACGGGAATGTGGGAGCATCAGCTGCTGCTTCTGCTCCTCTCCTTTGCACTGGGGAAAGTTCATGGACAAAGCCCATCTCTCCAGCCACTCCTTGATGCCCAAGGGCATCACCTTGGAGCTCAGTCTGGAGAACATCTGGTCCATGCTTGGATGCAGCCAGGAGAAGGTCTCTTGGGATGGGAAGAGAAGTTGGATCCCACAAGGCTTTGTTTCCAGAGCTGCATTTTGGAGGAGTTTAAGCCCTGGCAGGATGAGAAATGGGATCTCTGCACCACTTCCATCTAGTCCCAGCCCTGCTTGCCTCTTTGGTTGGACTTGATGATCTTGGAGGTCTTTTCCAGCCTGAATCCAAGCCCTCCTGGTTGGGGAAGAGCAGCACTCTCTGGTCCTGCACCACCATAAAGTCACCCCATGGAAATGGTCCATCCATCACTTGCAGGTCCCTTCCAGAGCCTCAGTCAGACATTTGTACAGAAATAAACCTTTTCCAGGAGAAAAGGAAGCCAAGCCAAGCCCAGCCAAGCCAAGCCAAGTCCAGCCCAGCCAAGCCAAGCCTTTCCACAGCCTTTAATATGATGTTAATGGGAGGGAGAATAATGCAAATGGAGAAAAATATACTGGATGAGCATCATATTAAATGGTGCTAAACTCCCTTTTGACTTCAATTTAACTAATTAACTCAATTTAACATTTTATTGTGTTTTATTTCATGGCAGAACTGATTTCTAAAAAAAGAAACGTTGGGATGAGCTGAGCTTAAAAAGCAGGATGGAGAAGGTGTTTCCTTCCATGAGACTCCTCTGCTGCTCTTTGGTGGCCCGTGGGACCATCTCAGCATCTCAGCCACAAACAGATGGTGCCAGTTCCACGTGGGCTCAGGGACCCCCAGCACACAGGGACAGCCCCAGCTCAGCTGCCTGTCTAAAAATTCCCTTTATTTGTGAATATTTCTGGTGATGTCCATGAGAGGCCCTTCTTTGAGGCCTCCTGCTCATCCTTCCACCGCTGCAATCCCGGCAAGGAGGTTCAAGTGAAGGCTGGGGTGAAGGCTGGGTGTGGAGCTCACCTCCTGAGACTTTGGGAAGTTATCCAGCTGAATTTACAGCTTTAGTTAATTGGATTGGAGTTTAATTTACAGCTGGAGGCTTTAACACCGAGATTCCCTTGAACTTCTGCTCTGTCCCACCTCAGACTCGCTCCTGGGTTCCAACACCAGCACTAAATAATCACTCTCAGTTTCACATCCAAGAGAACTTCAAACCCCTCATCAAGTCCAACCCTTGATCCAACCCCACTGTGATCACCAGCCCAGGGCACTCCGGGCCCTGGGCTGGTGATCACAGTAGGGTTGGATCAAGACATGGTGGATTCTCACTCAGTGCCACGTCCAGTGTCACCTTAAACACCTCCAGGGATGGGGAATCCACCCCCTCTCTGGGCAGCCCATTCCAATCCCTGAGCACTCTCTCTGCAAAGGATTTTTATAATACCCAACCCAAACCTCCCCTGGCAGAGTTTAAGCCCCTCTTGTTCTCCTGTTGATTGCCTGGGAGAAGAGACCAACCCCCAGCTGGCCAGAACTTCCCTTCAGGCAGTTCCAGACAGTGCTGAGGTCACCCCTGAGCCTCCTCTTCTCCAGGCTGAACACCCCCAGCTCCCTCAGCCTTTCCTCATGGGACTTGTGCTCAAGTTTTGTAATGTCTCTTCAGCCCCTTCCCTCACCTTGAGGAGCACTGTGGGCTCTGTTGCAGTCTCACCAGAAAACATTAACAAATGTGAAGAGCCACGTCCTACACCTACAGGAAGATACCAAAGCTGAAGAAGCCTTTCCAGCAGCACAACTTGCCATCACTTACTGCACCTGACAGGCTGAAATAGCCCCAAAGTGCAGTGGGTGGGTTTGCTCTGCCCTCCCACAGCCTGAGCCAGAGGGGACAGGCAGGCTGTGACCTCGGTGGGTTCCACTGCTCCAGAGGCTGAGCAGAACCTCCACCCCGCCCCAAACCAAGGCAGCCAAGCCTGGGAACAAACAGCTGCTTCATTCAGCCCCAGCAAAGTTTGCTTATGACCCAAAGCGGTTTGAAAGTTTAATTTATGAAGTGCCTGGCAAAGATGGAGCAGCGAGTGGCAACACTCAGAGATCACCTGGAACCTCTGCATGGAGCTGGAGACTCCAGGGAGGGTTTCCAGGCAGGTCTCACCACGTTCCACTGGGATTGCTATTTACTAGTACAACTCCACGAGGAAAATTTAACTTCCCATGTACAGAGATGAAACTGCCATTAATTAACTAAATGCTCCAGCAAAATACCTTGCATGACAACAGACAGCTCAGAGAAGATCTCTGCTTACCACAAGGTATTTCAAACAATCAAACCAAATGTTCTGCTTATAAACAAAGGCAAAGCCAAGGACACAGAGAAAGCTCGAGCAGCATTTCACAGCAGAATTCTGGTCACATTTGCTCAAGACAGACCAGAAAATAGAAGCCCACAGAGAAGTAAAATGATTTAGCAATTACACAAAAGGCAGGTAGTGTAGGAAAATGCTGGGATAGTTTGAGGCAAAGGCAAGAGAAACAGAAGAAATGAGAAGGGAGGAAAAAGAAAACGTGTAAAACAATGACCAAAAAAAGGACCCCCATTTACTTCTTTTCCATATTGAAAATGAAGTGAAATTAAAAAACAACAAATTAAAACTAAGGAAATGAAATTCCACAGCATACCATGCACATGAAGCCTCTGGGACATATTGCCACAGAGCAATGTGGGAGTAATTCAATAAAATATTGGAAGTGGATCTACATAATAAGAACATCTGTGATTCCATTAACATGGAAAGAGAGCACACTGGATATAAATTTTCCTCTAGCCAGGCATAAGCAAAGCAGTAACTAATGTGAGCAGAAGTTACCTCCTGCCCAGGCAGGTTATTGCACATTTTGTGCACTTGGGCTCTGGGGCTTTCTGTGCCCACGATAAGATGGTGCCTGAGTAGGTGGGCTGAGATCCCAGCCAGTCTGGCAAGCTCTGCACAGAGATCACATTTCAGTGTTCAGCAGCTTATTGTGCAGCCTCTCAACAAGAGAAACAACACTACTCACCTTTCTATTATTTTTCTTTAAGCAAAGATTATCCTCTGTGACACAAGAGGGGCAGATGAAATTTCAGTCAAACCTATTAAATAAATACCTGTGGAGCAGTGACCGACTCTGGAATGCTCTGGTGGAAACACAGCTATTTTGGAAAGTTCTCAGCACCTGAAAAATTGGGTTTACTGAGGAAATAAATCAGATTTATCTAGAGGGACTGCTACTGGAGAGCCCCATGGTTAACCCTAACAACAAGGATCCTCAGGTGCAGCTTCCCACAGTCATACTCTGTGTTTTGGGCTAAATGGGAGTCAGAGAAAGTTTGACAGTGACCAAAACTGGAGTAGGTGCTTCAGGAGGGGACAGGGTCTGCCTGTCCTCGGGAGAAGAGGGAACACAGGCAAGGTGCAGGCACAGAGCAGGGGAGGGGCAGGAGCCCCCAGGGCTCAGGGGCACCAACCTTCCCATCACCCACACGCAACTCGCTGCCAGCCTCAGTTTTGGCACATCTGCCCCAGCCTCAGCCCTGAAACATCTCAGGCACCTCAGAGATCAAAGACCTGAAACATCTAAGGCACCTCTGAGAGATCAAACACCACAAACTTTCCAGGAGAGCCCCAGAAACCACTCCTGGCCAGAGCCCCACCAGCCACCTTCGCATTTCTGCCCACAAAAGACTCCGCAAATCCGAGAGGTCCCCAGGCACACACCCCTGCAGGGAAACCCACGGCTTGTGAGCCCTCCCACAGCTGCAGGAGGGGTGCAAAGAGCCACCATGTCCCCACCAGCCCAGGGAGAAAAGCCTTCACCTCCCAGCACTGCCACCTCCACAAACCCCCTCCACTCCCAACAAGTCTCCAAAGGCGTTTGTGCTTTACCCCGGGACAGAAACATGGAGAGAAAGCAGGACACGAGCTGAGAGCCAGGTGAAGCTGGAAGGGCCCTACCTGCCCCTCCTGGGGTCTGCTGAGCACAGGGAACAGCTGCCATGTCTCTTTAGAACCCCACAGGTTGAGCCAGGCTGTAGTTTCGACATTCCTTGCAACTTTCCACCAGCACACATGATATGTTCAAACTTGAGTAACTCCTCCCTCCTCCCTCCCTCTGCACACACAGACAGGCCCAGGAGATGGCCCTGCCTCTATCATCCCAGTTCCTATAGCAACTCCTGACCCAGCAGATGGAAACAGAGCTGTTTTCTAGGCAAATCTGCCTTCTTGGATTCCTCTGCTCTTCCCTGCTGTTGGCCCCTCCTTGCTCCAGTGCTCTCCCTGGGGGCTGCTCCGCTGGCACTTGGCCCAGACTTTGCCTGGAGGAAGGCCAAGCTTTGAATTCATTTAGTAAAACCACAACATAAAGCAGCTCTCCTGCTCAGGAAGCAGGGCCCGTGTAGTCCCAGGGGCAGGCCAGGCACCGCAGCCCAGCCTGCACATCCCTGTTTAACACAGCTCCCTGTGCTCCCAGCGAAGATCCCGGTGGGAACAGCAGCACTCCTCACCTTCATCCTTCACCAGCCTCTGCCATCCATGAGGAAAGGTAAAAAGCAGAGACAGAACCGGTCATTTATTAAGCAAGTCCAGCTGACAGAATTATTGTAACCCCGGGCACTTCTCAGATATTTGAACTTTTGCCTCCAAAGTTTTCCCTGGAAGAGGGAGAGTCCAGCAGGGACACCAGGGCTGCTCGTCACTACAGCTCACCCCTCTTGGCTTCCTCAGCTCGGGGTCCTGCAGGAGTGAAGGTCACCAGTGCAGCTGTCAGACAGCTGTGTGACACCACATGCACTTCCTTTCCTCTTCAAATACAGAGAGAGAGAAACACAGAACTCAATACCAGGCTGTGGCACTGTGGGGGAACCTCACAGGCAGGTGACACTGCTAAGGCTCCATCCATAGTGGCAGAACAACCAGGACCACAGGAGATGTAGGCACCGAGCTGGGCACAGGGGCCAGCAGGCTGTGGCACCCTGGGAGACCACCCACCCCTGCCACAGGGGCTACAGAACTGCTGCAAAGCCATTGCACCCCCTGCACCAGCTGCTGCCCCTGCCCACTGGGCTCTGCTGCAAACCCACTGCCGTGGCCACTGCAGACCCCCAGGGCACACACAGGGCTGGGGCCACGCTCACCTGGGTGACCAGGCCACAGGGATTTGACAGGAACATCCCCTGGGGGCACTGGTTTATACCCCCAGTTAGGGCACCAGCAGCAGAGGGAGACCAAAGAGCAGATGCATTTTGCTGGGCTGCCCATCTGGAGGTGCAGGTGCCAGCCTGGCTCCTGCAAGGACACTGTTCAGCAAGGGAAGGACAGTGATGTCCCACATGGACACATGGCAGGGGCAAACACCCTCCTGGGGCCAGCAGGGCAGGGCTGTGACAGCAGTGCTGGGCTGGGAAGTGGGTCCAGGACTCACAGGGACTCCACAGCAGACGCTGAGAACTGGGGACAGCACCATTCGGCCCGTCCCTCAGATTCCCCCATGCCACTCCAGCTCCAGGCAGGAATCACAGCAAAGCCTCAACAGAAGCAGCAGGTGCTCTGGGTATCCCAAAAAAAGGAAGCAGACATGCACCACACTGTGCCACAGCAAGTGGGAAATACAGCAGGGAGCTGAAAGGCTCAGAATCACGGAATGAATGTGCAGAGTTGGAAGGGACTCAGAAGGATCATGGAGTCCAACCCTTAACCTGCACAGGCCCATCCCCAAGAGTCACACCCTGTCCCTCAGAGCATCATCCAAACCCTCCTGGAGCTCTGGCAGCCTTGGGGCCGTGCCCCCTGCCCCGGGGAGCCTGGTCAGTGCCCACCACCCTCTGGGGAAGAGCTTTTCCTAAAATCCAACCTAAACATGCCCTGACAAAACTTCAGACCACTCCCTGGGTTCTGCCACTTGTCACCACAGAGAATATGGTCACATATGCAGTCAGGTGTCACCTTGCCTGTCTCCATACCCCATCCCAGCCACACAACCCACCTCTATATCAGAACACAAAACTATTTACTTTTTTCCCCACTTTGGGGTCATTTTTCCATGTGTGAGTGAGTCAATCAGCTCACAGGGATGGGATAACCCCTCAGGTTTGGGACAGAAACACACAACCAGCAGTAGGGTGGATATGGGAAGACACCAGGCCCCTTCCTGCCTGGCAAGCCCTGCTCTAAGAGGGTGTCACAGAGTCTGGTAACACCCTCCCAAGGCCTCTCCTACCAAAACAAGGATGCCTACCCCATCAGCATGATGGTGCACAGGAACCAAGCTGCATACAGGGGTAGGCTGAGACCAAAACAATTCCCTTTGGGGGCCACAGGGTAGTTTACAGCAGAAGGAAACACTGGACATGCAGGAACAGGGAGTCCAGGAGCGACATCAATAAAAGCACCAAAGCAGATGCACATCCCAGGAGCAACATTAAGGGTCCAGAGAGAGCTCTGCATTTGCCCACAGTGCTGGGAAGAGCAGTGGCACAACTCACAAACAGATCTAAGGAGCTCCTTTCCCTGGGGAAGGGCAGTGCTGTGGAGGCACAAAACACTGCTGGAAAACTGCTGACCTTGCAGTCAGACTCACTTGAGCAGCTCAGCACAGAAACAGGCTCTGCTGGATGCCCTCGGAGATGTAACCTGATCCCACGGTACACAGCCACTAATCAATCGAGGGATAAAGCAAAGCAGAAAACAGCCTTTTTTTTTTTTCCACACTGGAATGAACCCAAATATGCACAATAACAGATCCCACTCTAAGCTATTGCAAACTCAAGGACTTTGGAGAGTTTTGCATCTCTCATGGCAAAGGGAGCATATTTCTGCAATAGCATCATTGCTTCTCAAATTGTGTATTTGAGAGACTTCCTAATGACCTCATAGCAGCACATGTGACCACTAAGTCATCTTCTCAAAGGACCAGGAATAACATCAACAGACCCTGTTTTGGTTTTGCACAGAAGAGCTTTCTGCAGCACAGGCAGGTTCCTAAAAGGCAAGGGAGTAGAACCAGCTCAGGCCAGGGCTGGCACCCTGATGGTTTCTCCAACAGACTGGAAAAAGAACCATCCAATTAACAAAACCCATTAGCACATACCATATTCCACACACAAACTTAGAGACACAACAGCTTTTTTATCCTGATGCAGCAAAATTTGGTTTAAGGCATCCATATGGTACAATGCACCTCAGGAGTATTGCAAAAGCATTTTAAAAAGAGATGAGGAGGACTCACAAAATAGAAAATAATCCCTTGAAAGGGTTTCAGTGTTTTGGGTTTTTTTTTTTCTCCCACTGCTTAAAAATAACCTGCTATACTGAGCAGCAAAGCAGGAATTAGAAATTTGTGGGTGATGAACTGGTGAGCTGATCACACTGGGACCTGGAATTGCCTTTTGCTGTCCCCAAGCCAGGTGGCACTGGGAGAAATAAATGAATGAACACCTACGATAGTGTTGGCACTAAGGTGAAGGCAACTAGAGAAGCAGCTGGAGACAGACTGATGGCCTTGAACACCTGAGGGGATCCCTCCTCTGCACCCAGGACAAGGCTCCTGCAGAGGAAAAGCTACACAATCCCACTGCAGAAATGTCACACACCAAACCTGTGACTCATGGCCAGAGACTTGCCCCAGTTACCACCAGTGAGCCAGGAATACATGTTTGAGTATGAATAAGGATCATGCTCATTAACCAGTACCAAAAAGCTCCTTCTGCCAGGCCTATCCTGCAGCAGCACAACAGGCTGTTCCCATATAACCACCTGCCCCTCCACAGTGCCTCAGCTCCATGGTCCTTACACTCCTTCCCTCCCATCCAGCCCAGCTACGGCAGGAATTCCACCTGCCTTTATGTGGGAAGGCCCCAGCAGGAGCTGGTGATCCTGTGAGCACCAACAAGCATGTCACAAAGGACCAGGACATCACCTGAGCAGCCCTGAGCCAAACAGGGACACAGGAGTCCCTGGTCACAGGACAGTCCCACTGAGGAGGCTGGACCTGCACAGTGTTCAAGCTTTTTATCCCTTCAGTGAGAGGTGGTGAAAGCCAGCTCCTGCCTTCACCTTTCCAGGAACTTTTGATGGAACACAGAAGGCTGCTGTAAAAGTGCTGTTTACACCCTCCAGCCCTGTCCTGTCCTGACCACAGTGTGAGAGCGTGTTCACTCCCACAATCCCAGCTGAACATCTGCTCAGCCCAGCTCCGACACTGCAGAGAACTCCACTTCCAGCCACAAACCTGGGAAAAGAGGGAAGTGGGGCAGAGCTTGGCATGGTGGGGAGGGCAAGTCTGAGACATGTGTGTGTGTCTGTCTGTGTCGTGTCTGTCTGTGAGTGTCTGTAATCCCCCCCGTGTGGGACATCCCCCCCATGTGGGACATCCCTCCAGACAACACTGCCAAACCACCCTTACCAAGGACAGACTGGAGCTGCTCTGCAGCGTGACAGGAGCCTCAGAGACCACAGGACATGTGGTGACATTCTGGGCCCTGATGTGGGACACCCATCCCGAGGGGTTTAAACCTCTAAAACCAAGGGTGCAAAGGAAACACCAAGCTCCACCACACACCTCTGACCCCATGCCAAGGAAGATTTTCCTGCTCCAAAGGGAGATGATGAGAGTTCTCAAGAGGGCAAGTAGCACAACAGTACAGTGTCTCTTCTGCTCCTCAGACACTTCCCAAATCACCAAAACAAGGACAACCTCTGGTCCAGCCATGGGAGAGATTCATCCTCATGCTCCCAACACAGAACTCAGCAGCTGAGCCAATGTGCTGGTTTCTGGGCTCAGCAGAGCTCTCTCCTGCTGGGACATGGGAGCAGAGGCTTCAGCACCACTTTGACACCACAGCTCCCTCCCCCAGCAATCAGAATGGCTGGAGAGGTGGCAGTGGAGGAACAAAAACATCACAAAAATCCCACTCAGAGCTTTAATGTTACCAGGAAAGCTCCAAACAGCAGCAACATCCCACTTGCCCTGTCTTTTAAACACAATCCCCAGATCCTGCACCATGGGCTGCCTCAAAGGTGGCAAGAGTGAAGAAAGTGGCTCCCGTAGCCCCAGGTCAGAAGGAGGGCAGTGAGATGAGTTCAGCTCTAATTGCTGCAATGACAAAGGCCCAGTGAATGTGTCACCCAGACAAGGAAGGAGCTCCTGGCACAGAGGCTCAGCAGGGACACGCTTGTAAACACTCTCCCTGCCCATCTTTGCTGACGCAACTGAGACAAAAGGGCAGAGAAAACCTTTATCTGCAGACAGACATCCCTCCCTATCCCTGGACACTGGGACCAGCCCAAGCAGGACGTCTCCAGCCTCTCTGCCTCACCCTTGTCTGCATGATGAGCCAAGAACCCTCTGGTGTCCTGCTGCAGACAAGGATCACTGCCACACCAAAGAAGGGCTCAATTCCACGAGCCAGAAAACCTCTGCTCTGAGCTTTTGACAATCCAATCGCTGCGAGCAGTTGGTACATCCAGCAGGCACAAGGCCTCTGTTAGAGCTGACTTTTCTTCTTGAAGCACGAGAGAGTATCTGCCATCCTGAGCATTATCCTTGCTGAGTGCCTCCCCAACACTGCAGCAGGCCCTCCATGCTTGTAATACAGAGTTTGGAGCAAGGAGTTCTGACAAGCAGAGCTAACACAGGTCCTGGCACTGCTGGGGACAAAATCCTGCCACCTCACCTGCAGTGACACCTCCCCATGTCTGCTCCTCTCTCCCAGAAGTTTCCCAGGTGAATCTATGTTGGCATATTACATCTCAAAACTACAAGCTGTGGGGAGCTGAAGACCAGTGGCTGAATACAATGCCAAGTCCAGCTCAGAGAAAAGCTAATCAGCTTCTTTCACTGGAGATTTAATTCCAGAGACATGGAAAGTAACAGTGACAAACCAAAGCAAACCATAAGCACTGACTTCAAGGTCTATCAAGGAGGAACAGCACATGGGAAGGGAGAGATTCAGCATCAGCCAAGGGACATTGACCCAAGTGAACCACGGAACAGCCAGAGCTCAGCTCGTGGCAGCAGTGCCATTACAGATCCTGAAAAAAGCAAAAATAAGTGGTGCATGAAAGAACTTGTGGCAACACAAGAGCTGTCAGCCAGCTCCAGCCTCTAGCTGACAGCCCTGAAGCCTCATACAGCTGCTGCTGCAGGGCCCTGTGGCCACACAGCCCCAGAGCTGACCCCTGCACTGTGGCCAAAGCCAGCACACAGAGAGCAGCTGCCAACAGCTCACCACGTGCCTGTGATTCCTCAGCAAGGACCACCACCTTCAAACAGCCAGAGCACTGCAGAAGCCCACGCTCCCACCCCTTTGGCTGCCCTTTCTGGCATGGAAACAAAAGGCAGGAGCAGTTCAGATGCACAGGATACCAAAGGGGCCCTCTGCAAGTGAGAACTGGTAACCCACCCAAGGACACTGCTGCTCACCCCACACTCATCTGACACCAACACAACATGAATCTCCAGAGCAGAAGGCAGTGCAGGCAGGTCAGGAACCATCCACCTCCAGGCAGAAGATCAGGACCAGAGCACAAGAGCTCTTCTTTTCAGTGCCCATGAAGCACACACACTATTTCTGAGTCTCCCTGTTACATGAGGGGATGCAGAATCCAGGGATGCAGCCAGATCTGAGACGAGCAAAGAGGACTTGGCTCGGGAAGCTTCCACCTCCTCAGCAGCTCCTTCCATGTCAGCCATTTCCCTTCCAAGCAAGGCCTCCTGGCTGAAACAAGCACCAGGGTGTTGCAATCTGCAGCTCTGCCTGAAGAAATCCAGCCCAGCCCAGGCACAGCAGCAAGCCTCTGGTCTGGCCTCACTGCGTGCCATCCACGGACACCCACTGAGTCCAGAAGCCCATGGCATGTCAGAGGGGAAGTTCACTCCTCAGATGTACAGAGCTGTTCTGCTCCCATTAACTCTCAGGAGCGTGATGGGTAACTTAGACATGAGCTCCAACTGCAGCAGACTCTGAGGAAAACCCTCTCCTTGCAGGGCAAGGGGCTGAGGAGGGTGGATAAAAAGGCAACTGTGTGCCTTGAGCACACTAAGCAGCACCAACCCCACACTCCTCAGGGCAAAGGAAGCTCACAGTGCTTCCCATGTGCTGCTCCTCCTTGATAGACCTTGAAGTCAGTGCTTATGGTTTGCTTTGGGTTTTCACTGTTACTTTCCATGTCTCTGGAATAAAATCTCCAGTGAAAGAAGCACAGTGCTCACAGTGCTACTCCTGACAAACACCAGGGATAGCACCCAAGGGAAAACAGCCATGAGCTCATTCCAGTACCAGCACATGTCCTACAGGCACTGCTTTACCTGCAGTTCCCCAGGCAAACATGGGAAAACCACCTAAGAGGATCCCTGCCTTTCCCTGCACTAACAGCACGAGGGGCTGCTCATGCTTCCTGTACTAGCATGGAAAAGACAGAAGGATTGGGATACATTACATTATTAGCCCTACTGGGACAGTGCCCAACAGTTCACTTAAATGTTTTTAAACCTGCAGGATGAGGTAATTCCAACCTAAAGGCATGACCCACACTCTAGGGTGGTTCACTAGGTACAACACTCAAGCAAAAGCAAACAAAAGCTGATCCCTCAGGGTCCACTGCTCCATCCCTGGAGTGCTCAGCCAGACAAAGCCATGGCTGAGGCAGTCACATGCTGGAGACAGCCCCACTTCGAGCAGGAGGTCAGGCTGGAGACCTCTGGATATCCTTTCAACCAGCGTTTCCACCATTCCATGACAGCAATAGAAGAGGCAGAGTGATTATTGCCCACAAGAGACTTGCACTGAGTTTCTCTGAAGAGATCTTTCTAGATTACATTAAAAGCTTGGTTAGCAAAGATGTCAGCATTGACACAAAGAGGGTTAATTCTGTACTGGCAGCAGTGCTGGAGTACCAGGACCCGAGCCCTGATGACTGCACAGGTCCCAGACAGGGGCAGGGCATTGTCACACTGTCCCTGCACAAATTAACACCCCTCCAAAGAGGCTGCTTTTTGGCACTGAACTTCAGCTGTGTATTCAAATACAATAGCTTGTCCTAATCCAAGAACACAGGTTAAAAGCAAGACAGCCAACAGCTCCCAAGACTTTAGAAGCAACTAGAAAATTCATTTCCCACTGTAAGTCTTCACTCCAGGGAGGTCTGGGCAGCACTGCTGCTATTTGGTGTCCTTCCAGTGCTGGGAGGAGGCCAAAAAATGCCACAGCAGAGGCTGAACCACACTAATCACTGGGGGGTTCAGGCCTTGGGAAGAAGGCAGCACATCCACATGAGGTGGAGCAGCAGCAGGCACCAAGCTAGAAGAGGGTTTTTGGTCACCAGGGAAACTGCCATGGATGCTGTTCCTCCCACATGCCCATCCATAGTGCTGCCAGGACAGACCCACGGGATCTGCCCATGGCACTGGCCAGCAATGCTCATTTTCTCAGAGTAAAGCCCTGTCCAGGTCGCCCCAAAACATAAAAAGAAAATATAAGATTGCTGCTAGCTAAAGATGTAGATGGAAGTCATCAAAGTGATGGAAAATAGAGAGGACACTTCGGGAAGTGGAGTTATTAGAATATCCATCACAGGCCAGACAGATGCAAAGCACATGCACTGAAAAACAAAGTCCACAGGATGAATTCACGGCGTGGGGACCCTCATGCAGGGGATCAGTGGAGGAGCTTTGCTGCAGGGCAGCTCTGCTGCTTTGTTCTCTTCAGCAGCTGAAGCACAGTGCATATGGTGAGCACCTCATCCCAAACAACCCCACAGCATTGGGGCCACATTCCCAGCACCCCCGGCCCAGCCCCACCACAAATGCAGAAATAAAAAATAAATATTCCTGGAGGATCACACTACCCAGCAGGAAGATGCTTGTCAGGAACAGCAGAAACAGCCTAAGCTCAGAGAAAAGCACTCCTTACAGGCTGACGTCTTCCTGTTGGACAATACTGGCACTCCAGCTATTTCTGCTGCAGTATTTAATTTATTTTACCTTTTGACAGGCAGAAACAAAAGAGCACAAGTGAAAAAACAAAGCAGAAATAGAGATGGACAACAAAACCTGACACTTGGCTAGTGTAGCTCTCCATAAGAAGGCAACACAAATGACTGACACCACAAGCAAATGGCACATGAAACAAAAACATGCCCAGACTCTCATCCTCCAAGGAAACAGAAGAGCTGGAAACTCTACAGGCTCCATCTCTGTATTTGCTTGTTCTCGAGCAGCTCTTCATTACTGATGGGTGGGACGTTTTAACACCTTAAATGCTATTCCCAGAGAAACTGAACTAACTGCTCATTTTCACTGCATAAATTCATCTGGTTGGAAGAAAATACCCCACCCTATTCTTCTGGCCTCCAAAGTGCAGCTGGCAGCCTCAGGACACAGGACAGTCCTGGGGAAGAAACACAACTGTTTGCTGGGTTTGCCTGTCCCTCCTCCATCCCCCGGGGCACAAAGGAGATGATCCTCTCCCTGCCATCTCCTGACAGGAGCTGACTTGTCTCAGGTTCCTCAGGCACCACAGACCTGGGCACAGCACCCAAGCATCAAGAAAGAAAAGTCAGATCAGGTCAGAAGAGCATCATCCACGCTGGGAGCACTTCCAAGCAAACACCCAGAGCTGCTGCACTAGGAGCAGACAGGCCTCAAATCCAAATTTTGGAACGACTCCACCCAGTTCCATTCCTTGGTCATGCATTCTGCAAGCATTAGTTCTGAGTGGGCCGGTGTTCTAACAGCTCCACACTCGAAGCTTCACGGACAAAACAAGGTTTAAGCAGTACTTTTCAGAGGACAGACCATCACCTCCCATGTGTTCCCAGCCAGCAGCCCAGGCTGACCATCCAACAGGGTCAGGGGTCCAGACAGCCCCTGAACAGACCCAGCAGGATCCCACCCAGGAGCAGAGAGGAGCAGGAAATGGCTGGGCTGCCACAAAAAACACACCCCCTCTCACTGCCATCCATGAGAGCTACAAGTTCTCTACCAGTGCTTTTCATTTTTCATTCCAATGGGATGGAGTTCACCAAGGCCAAGTGCAGGTCCTGCCCTTTGGCCACCCCAACCCCCTGCAGCGCTCCAGGCTGGGCACAGAGTGGCTGGA
>JAOXXN010000220.1:1747585-1767380 GCA_026770055.1 Myrmophylax atrothorax | reverse complement strand
AACCTCCAGGGATGGGGAATCCACCCCCTCTCTGGGCAGCCCATTCCAAGGCCTGAGCACTCTCTCTGCAAAGAATTATTTTCTGCTCTCCAACTTCAATTTTCCCTGGCAGAGCTTGAGCCCGTGCCCCCTTGTCCTATTGCTGACTGTCCTACCTCGGGGCTGGTGCTGCTGCGCTGGGCTGTGTGTCCCCCCTCGAGGCCCTGTGTCCCTCCCTCAGGGCTGTGTGTCCCCCCTCGAGGCCCTGTGTCCCCCCCTCAGGGCTGTGTGTCACCGTCGGGGCTGTGTTTGGGGCCGTGTGTCACCCTCAGGGCGGTGAGCCCGGGGGTCCCTGCCCAAGCCGTGGTCCTGTGGCCCCTGCAGGTCTCGGCACTCTCAGTCCCCTCTGGTCATTGCCACCGTGTGCCCTCAGGGCTGAGCATCCCTGTCTCTCTGGTGCCTCTTGGCCACGCCGTGTCTCCGTGTGCTCGGGGCTGAGCCGTGTTCCTGCATCCTCCAGGTATTCCAAATCTGAGCCATGCTCCTGCAGACTGCAGGTGCCTCAGGCTGACCCATGTTCCTGTACCCTCGGTGTTCCAAGGCTGAGCCATGTTCCTGTACCCTCCATGTGCCTCATGGCCCCTCCATGTCCCCAGGTGCCTCTTGGCCTCACTGTGCCCCCCACTTGCCTCCTAGCCCCTTGATGTTCCCGGTGACTCCAGCTGCCCTGGGGCCATGCTGTGTTCCCGTGTCCCCTCCATGTCCTGTCACATTCCCAGGTTACCTGCTCTATCCTAGCACCCTGTCACATCCCCCTATTCCTCCATATACCCCAGGTCATCACCATGTTTCTGCGCCACCACTGCTCCTGCCTTGCTGCTCAGTCACTGCCATCCCCACCCAGGTCACTGCTATGCCCCCAAGGGTCCCATCACCACCACAGGGCCAGCAGGTCCCTGCCACCATCCCTGTGCCCTCCCAGAGCCACGATGGCACTTGACATTGTTGGCCACCAACACGTGCTGGTGTTGGCCTCCGAGTCAAAACAGCCTGTCCCACATGTGCTTCTTCCTGACAAATGTCATCGTTTCAGCTGCTTCTTATGGTGGTGTCAGCACAGTTGGGCCCTTCCCTGGGTCTGTCCAGACATGTGGCCACCAACAAGACAAAGGGAGAGAAAGCAGGGGGAAACTGCAGGAGAAAGGAAAGGAAGGAAAACACCAGTTACCAGGGAAAGGGTGTGCTCAGAGGAGATTTTCAATACACCAGGTGAAAAGAGAGCCAAACCATTGGACTACTGAGCAGCTGGATGGAGATACAAGTCCCTGAGTGTAAACTAGATGGAGTCTTGTAGATACTTTTGAAGAAAAAATAACACTGAAGGACATTGCTTTGCTTCAGGCAGCAGAAACACTGGGTGTTCAGGTAATTCTGTGCTCCTAATAATCAAACTTTCTCTCTCCCATAAAGAGTCGTAACTCCTTTTTTTGCAATATAAGTGAACCCAAACCAGTTTTCAGTAGCGTGGGTTTTAGCTCTGTCGAGTGGCTCTCTGTCACTGCGAGGCAAGGAGAGGTACAAACCCTGGTATGTCCTCACTAGGTTGCACACTGATTTATTGATTTCCTGCCATTTCCTTGTCTTTTGTCCTCTTTCTAAGTCTTATTTACAGTACAGGCTCCCCTTTTCCAGACAACCAGTTGTGCAATGGAGCGGTGCAGCACGTCATATCTAGGTGAGGCAATGCAACCAGAAAACATTTTAATATGGTCTCCATTATGCTCCCAAGGCATCATCAGTCCAACTGAGAGTGAGCCAGAGGGTGAATAACACGGCTCATGAAAGCAGCTGTGTTTATAATTCCCATGGCACGCCCCCACAGGGCGCAGCTCCGGTGCCCTGCTGTCGCAGTGAGGGGAAGCAGTGCCAGCTCCTACATTTGGTGGAGAGGCAAAAAAGCTGACACAGAGCTTTCTCTGCTCCTGAGAGTATGAACAGCCTTCCTACAGGTCCCTGGGAAAAATACTGACCAGCTCTGTGTCCAGTGTGGATGGACATGGGCACAGTCAAGTATTCCTGTTGTAGGATCAGGGGAATATGGTGAGACGTAGCCCTTTAGGAGCATCTTTGGGGTGCTGCACAGAGTCATAGAACCAGTAAGGTTGGAAAAGTCCTCTAAGATCACCAAGTCCAACTGTTAACCCAACACCACCACATCCACCACTAAACCATGTCCCCAGTTGCCACATCTACATGTCTTTTAAGTCCCTCCAGGGATGGTGATTCCACCACTGCCCTGGGCAGCCTGTTCCAATGCCTGACCACCTTCCAAAGAAGAAATTTTTCCTATTATCCAGTCTAAGTGGAAATTAGGATCTCCCACTGTGCTTGGACCCATAGGCCACATCTATAGTACTAAACGAAGCCCCTCCTGGGGGGGGACACTTCTGGGTGCAGGAATGTGATCATATATAAGGACAATCTGCCAGAACAGTCCCTGGCCAGGGCTCGGGGTACTGCATCCCTCATGCTCCCCAGGGACAGTTCCAGACAGGGAACATGGTGGGAATGTCCCAGGAGCTGCTCCCAGCACAAAACTGGATGCTGTTTGCTTAAAGGCCACGAGATTTTACCAGCATGGATGTGAGCTGAAGCAAAGGTCTCTGTGCCCAGTGGCAGGACTGGGGGACTCTGGGGCAGCAGGATGGGGGGGCTGAGATGGCCTGAGGAGACTTGGGTAAGTAAAGAGGTTGGAGGGAGGGGTGGTATGAGGAGAGAAGGGACAGCAGCTATAGCATGGACCAGGAAAACTCTGGAATGCAGAACAGAGAACTGGGAGCTCTGGGAGAGACAGGAATGAGACAGGCTTTGGCCCAGGGGCTGCAGGTGGGAGTGGAGACCTCTGGGGCAGTCGAGCTGGTGTGTAAGGGGCTCTCCCCACAGAGAGGGCACTGCCAGGAGAAGCCCCAAGCCCTGCATCGGGCTGGAAAGGCAAGCACAGGGCTGCGTCCTGGCATGTCCCCACTGCAGAGCCTGTTTGGATACCCTGCTTTGCCAGCTGAGGTGTAGTGCAGATGCATTATCCATCCAGGGCATTCCAGGGCTCCCAAAGCCATCCTGCTGAGCTGCCTCAGCCCCTGTGAGCCCAGCTAGAGCTGGTGCACCTATCTCTGAATGGCCTTGGTGGTGCACAGGCCTGGGAGTAGCTACAGCAGGGCTGGGCAGGGGTGGGCTCACTCCCAGCATGATGCTGTGGAGCAGAGATGTGCACTCCCAGCTGCCCTTCATCCCTGCCCTCACCTCAGCTCTCCTGTCCATGATGCCAGAAGCAAGTATGGCAGCAAACAGGGTCATCACAGACAGGAACAGGGGCTGACTGTTACAGGAACCACCAGACTTTTTGCCACAGACTGGCTGTAAAGGCCCCTTTTTTATCAAGCTCCTCCATCCTACCATGGATATTTAGAGGTCACACTCAGCTGTCAGTGTGTGGCTTGGCAGGTGGCAGGCTCTGCCTTCCCTCAGCTCACCATCCTGCACTGTATGAACAATAAAACCTCTCTCCTGTAAAACGCAGTGATGAGGGTTTGTATTTAAGGCACCTGTATCTCTTTTGCTGGGTTATGCCCCAACATGCTCATTTATTTTGACAGGTCCCGTTTTCCCACCAGATCAGCTCCTGCGAGGCACTGGCAGCATCCTCAGCAGTTTCCTGTACCCGCTCCATGGCGGTTTCCTATTTGGGTGTCTGGAACACTGCAGGTCTCTGCCCGTGTGTCCTGCTCAGCTCCTGTCTCTGCTGCCCTCTCGTGATGCCTTTGGGTGTGCTGGGCTTGGGGGAACACCTTCCTTCCCCAGTCAGCTCTGAAAGATGGCAACGCCAGCACCATTGTTAAAAGATCCTTTTATTTTCAACAATATTTATAATTCCTGAATTTTACAAAGCTCCTTGTGTTTGTATGTCCTCCCCCACTGACACAAGGGGTCACCAAAGTCATGTCCCACTTGCTCCTTCCTCCAGACAGTTCCTTGGCTGCACATGGACAGATTGCTCTTTTTTTTTCCCCCAGTAGAAATTATGTAGTTAAATTCTGTTATTGATTCAGCTTGAGCAGCTCCTCTTTTTTTGATGTAAACCGGTCTCTGTGTTCAGTGTGGGCTGCAGCACCTCCCTGTTCTTCTCTGCTTGACCTGCAGTGCTATACTTGGGTTTTCCACACCTCTCCTGCAGTCACTGCATGTGCCATCCCTGGGTCACACGGGGCTCTTTGGGGTCATTACGAAATGGCTGAGCTCTGCTCTCATCAAGGCCTGAGGAAATAACTGCTGTACCCATGAGCAGAGCTGCTTTGTGGCACACTCAGGGAACAGCTGTGTGAGGCTCCCCAGCTGCCTGTCTTCATGTGGCATGGAAAAATTCAGAATTAAATCCCAGGTAAGTGTAAAAGATTGGCCAGGGAGGTGGGGAAAATCTTCATGCTTGGAGATTTCAAAAGTTGGGCTTGACAAAGCCTTGAGCAACCCAGCAAAAGTTTGAAGTTCTTCAGAATGGATGGTTGGACTGCGGACCTGGAGAGCAAAGCTGGGGCTGGACAGGCTCAGTGTGGCTTTTTGGGGTTAACCTTCATGAGGGGGAGCCCTGATACCTGAGATAAAGGAGTCCAGAGCACAAGCATGGCTTGGAGAAGGGTTTTCAGATGCCTTTCACCAAGCAGGCTCTTCCCAGGGGACTGGACTGGGAAAATCCCAGGGAAACTTACTCAGACTTTCCTCAGGATGCCTAAATTAGGGCAGCTGAATCCCAGCCTCAGGGGCTGGCTGATAAAACAGCCCAGGAAATTCAATAAGCTCAAAATATCATCCACTGAAAATCCTGGACTCTGCATTTCCTGCAAGGAGCCATGAATGGCTCTTTGCAATAAGCCCCAAGGAGCAGCAGCGGGTCCTGAGCCAGATATCTCTACTCCTGACTCATGCAGCTCGTGCCTGCCCTGCTCTGAGCTGCCCCCTGCTATGCAGCCCCCAGACAGCAAAAAACCTACACCCAAACTGCTCTGGGGCCAAGGCCAATCCCAAATTTCATGCCCAGAACCACAAAGCACTGCTGGACTCCCAAGTACCCCCTGAGCATCACAGAAATGCTGCAGGTGTTGGTGAGAAGGGACCACTGGTGATCTGTAATTCAACCACCCCTTGATCAACCCTTTTCCCAGAACATCCTCTGTTTTCTTTTAGGTGTCTCCCAGTGTTCTCCCAGGAAAATGTCTTATCCCAGTGCTGGGTTCATGTTGTGCCCCAACCAGAGCCATCTGTCCCAGGTCCACAAACCTTCTCCCAGTGTGTGGGTATCAGGGTCATGCCATGTGTCACCCCACTGTATCTGCTTGTTGGACAGCTTTATTTCCCCAGGATGGTCAGTAAATGCTAATTTTGAGAGCTAAATTGTACAACACACTGTGCAAGTCTGATCTCAGCAGTTTATTCTTACAGGGTTACCGAGGGAGAACAGTGCACAGGAGCAGCTTTGCACTCTCGGCACTTCGAGAGCTGAGCCACTTTCCTCTGATTTCAGAGAACTGACACTAAATTACAACATGCAAATGCAGGCCCCGAGAAAAGTCCTGCAACGGTGATGGGCATGTGAGCACAGCACAGGGAGGGTAACTCTAATGCCAGCAGCCTTTTGTTCCAGCTCTTGGAAACCACAATCTCATCAGTCGCAAATGAATCAACGGTTAAAACTTCCCAGCTCTTGCTGCAGTCCTGGGCTTTCACCAGCACCTCCTGTGGCCTCTGCTGGCCCCGTGTCACCACGTAGAGTCCCGGGGTCCCCTTGCGGGGGTGCAGCAGTTCACAGGCCACCCCCTGCTCTGCGGACGGTGCTCCCGCAGCCGATGCCGGAGCGTAGGACAGGACAGGACAGCTCCTCGCGGCCAGCTCAGTGCTCTGCGCGGGCCAACCGGCTCCGGCACTGCCAGCAGAATCACAGCTTAATCACAGACTATTCTGAGTTGGAAGGGACCCACAAGGATCATCGAGAAGGCGTGAGCATTGCCCGGGGCTCCGTGTGGCACATCAGCTGTGCTTTGCCCGAGGTGTGGGCTCAGGGCTCCGTGTGGCACATCAGCTGTGCTTTGCCCGAGGTGTGGGCTCAGAGCTCCCTGTGGCACATCAGCTGTGCTTTGCCCGAGGTGTGCCTGGCTCAGAGCTCCCTGTGGCACATCAGCTGCGCTTTGCCCGACAGGCTGGTGCCCATCAGCCGATGACAAAAGGATTGCAGGAACAGCTGTGTGTTCCCTGGAGCTGTTCCCTGCCGCCCCCAGCCCTGCAGACGCTGAGATTGCTGTTGCATAGAGCGGCTGCTCCCTGAGGCTCTGCCCCCCAGCCAGTCCCTCCTGCTCAGGATGCTCAGCCAAGACCTGCAAAAGGATGATGCCGGCACAGAAGAGCAGCCACCGCTTGACTGGGTCCTTCTCTTCACGTGGCAAATGCTTCCTCACGTGGGCTGGGTACAGCACCCTCCTGGCTCTCCTGCGTCTCTTTGTTGGAAGGCCTGGAGCTCTCCCCACAGTTTGGGCAGCAAACATCGGCCTGGGCAGATTTTCTGAGCTGGTTTGCAGCAGGTCTGTGCTGGAGAAAATGTTTTCTCTGGTGTAAGGCAGCATGTCTTTAGCAGTCTGCAGGTGCAGCTCTGAAACTCAATGGAAATACCTCTTTGCTCAAAGATGACTATAATTCAAAAAGCAGACTGGTGAAATAATATTAAGAAATATTAGTAATAACACCAGAGCTTTTATTCATTCTCATTAAGGCAAAAAATGCAGAGCCCCAGAGCTGAACTCTTGGAGTGATTTATGCGTCTTTCTGGGAAGCTCTTCTTTGATTTCTCTCCCTGCTCCTTCCTGTGCTATAAATACTTCTTTTGATGAGTGAAGTGATGATGGGAGGAGCTCAGCTGACTCAGAAATCACTCTGGAATGTCTCTACCCCATCCCCACATATCTGCCCAGCATCTGCCCACGGGCACTGGCTGCCAACAGGAGTGCAGGATCACGCTCCAAGTTTTCTCCCCCCCTAGTTCTATTCTCCTTTATTCCTGCTGTCTACCACAAGACTTTGCCTTGAGACATTTCAGCGCTTTTGAGAGTGTATCCCTGGCTAAAAGAACAGAACAGAATCTGATGGACATCTTCTCCTCCACCTTCTCAGCCCATCCACTGCTATCTCTGGCCTTGAGCTGGAGGGGTGGAGGTGGGAGACCCCAGTTTCTGTTATGACCCTGTGCAGTCTCAGCACTCTGCCCCAGAAAAATGAGCAACCTCAGCACTTGCTCTGGCAAGCTCCATCTCAGATATGCCCAGAAAAGGAAAAAACCAACACTCATGTTCGAATTCTTTATGCCTTATGATGACTAAACAGAGCCTGAAAGGGCTGAGTGCCCACAAACCTGCTGGAGAGGTCTGTGGGATCTTTGCCATGAACTTAGAAGATTTAGCTACAAATTTTATGTATCTTGGTCATTGTGGGCCACCTCACAGCTGCCCCAAGAGGTGGGAATGAAAGATGGTTTTCTGTACAAAGGCCTTGGGCAGTCAACTCTGGATGTCCAATATAAAATCAAAAAATAGAAAAATAAAATCATAGACTGGTTTGGGTTGGAAAAGAGCTTAAAATCATCTGGTTCCAACCCCGCTGCCATAGGCAGGGACATCTTCCCCCCAATCAGGTAAATATAACTTGATTTCTGCTAAGCCTTTAGCCACCACAAAGCAGCAAAGGGAAAATACTAAAATTTTTAAACTATTCTTTGACATCTCTTCTTGTCCTTTGGACTCCCGAACATTGCTTGCTTTTTGCTTCTGGGATGACCAAAGTGATGTTGGCTTGAAGTCACAAGGCATCAAACCTCTGTGGTTCCACTAAATCACCACTGTGTCACCTGCTGTCAGGATGGGAAAACTCTCACTGTCAGGCTTATTCTGCTGGAAACTAAGTCTGGGAGAAAACCAAAATGTAGTCACTGACACAGTGACTGAAACACATGGAGTTCCACTTCTAGGTGTGTGCCACCCAACACAACCAAGCTGATGGGTCACTAATTTCACATGGCAGCACTGCTGGTGGCTTCTTCAATCATCCCTAATCCCCACTCCGAGTGCTGGAGCCTCTGGATCACATCAAGGCACTTGCTGCTGAAAAACCCCTTCCTCTTGTGCTGCAGGTCAATGCTTAAACCTGAGGCACAGCCAGGGCTTAAAGGCAGAACCTTGGTGGGCTTCAGGAATCTTCTTCCACTGCTGCAAGTCCAGAGGGCTGGCAGACAAGTTGCTGCTTCCAAAATCACCAACTCATTGGCAGCTCATGGCAAGGCAACTCCTTAAGATGTAAAGAATTGGCCTGAGCAGCCTCTTGAGTCACCACCACATCTCAGGGAGGCTGGTTGGGGTGGGGTGAAGAGGTTCTTCTTCACCTCTGGTGGCCAAGGCTGTGCTCAGTGTCCCTGTGCCAGCTGTCTGGGCTGGTGCAATGCTGTCAGGCAGCACCTAAATCATGGAAGTGGCTTAAAAGAAGCCCACAATAGGGAAATAATTCCTCTGGGTTGCTGCTGCTTTGCCTGGTGGTGTCTGAGCCCTCAAACCCACCCTGGTCCCAAACCTGGGTGAGTCAGGCTGGGGATTAGTAACATCCTCCCACTCCCAGACCAGAGATCTCAGTGCTGCTTGGCTCAGTTCAGAGGAAAAAATGCCACAGGCAGCTGCCCCAACCAGATACCTGGATGTGGAGTGAATGCTAAAGGACAAAACTCAAAGGTTCAGTATCACAGCCCACTGTCCCCTCTATTTCAATCAGGATCATATCCAAGGATTCATTTCTTTGAGCTGTCCCACCATCTGAGCTGTGTCACCCCAGTGCAGGTAAAGGCACAGCCTGTCTGGGAGGTGACTCCAGCTCTGGCCTCAATGTCATCACCTGCTGTTGGTCATGTGGAGGTTTCTCAGTGAAGTTCCATATCTTGCATTTCTCACACCCCTAATCCACCTCACCAGCATTGCCCAACACCAGCTGTAGGAAGGAGAGTAATAACCAGCCTCAGAAGGAGCTCCAACAAGAGGGGGTTCTACCTGTAGGGACAAATCCTGTTCCTATTTCCAATCCTCATCACCTTATTGTCATGTCAGGATTGCACAGAGGTGCATTTATAGCTCCCTGGTGAGCTTGTCCAAGCAGATCACTGGATTCTCCTCAAGTGAGAAGAACTAAAATCAATCAGCACTGCAAGAAGCAGATCTTCTGCCCACCAGGTGCAAGGAGAAAAAAAACCACCTATTGAGCCGAATCCAAAGGATTGATTTTCACTCTCCCCCTCTAACCCAGAGACTTCAGTGCATTTCACTGATCACCAAAGGCAAAACCCGAGCTGTGGGTGCACCAGGAGCAGCATTCAGGGGTGGAGGTGCTGCATGTTGGGCATAAAGGTGCAACATGGAAGGCTGAACGGGAGCAAAAGGACCAGCAGGGAGCGGCTTTTGCAGCTGAGGCTGACAGAGGCCCCAGCACTGAGGGAGCTGAGGACACCAGGTCACCTCAGGCCAAGGTGCTCTGCAACACTGAGCACTGTGTGCTGACCTCGAGCCACCCAGGAAGCTGTTTGTGTTTTTGTGCTTTTGTGCTTAGGGATCTGCAGGGAGGGGCAGAAACCTCCTGACGTCACCCAGAATGGCTGGAGCAAACCCAAGGCACACAAACCCTTCTTCATGTTGGAGGGAGAAGCAACAACCTTGAAGCAAAGGACTTGGAAGGAGAAGCTCAGAACTGACTTTCCAAGGCCCCCACAGCACCCAAAGGGATGGCAGGACCTTGTCAAAGGCAAAGCAAACCTGTGACTCAGAAACCTTGATCCCACAGGGGGAATGCATGAAATCATCTCAGGAAGGACTGGGCAAAGATGTCTGAAACAGCACGTGATGGAAACACCAAGTTGTGCCAGCTGAGAGCTGTACAACCCCCTTGGGACACAGGCTTGGAAAACGTGGAAGGTGGGGAGGGCTGGATGGGAATGTGGTGCCTGATTCCCTGATTTCAAACAGCTGTACCTGCAGCTCCTGCTGCACACATCCTGTATTGGGTGGCTCAGAGAATTTAAAAGGAAACCATAAATTCTGGGAAGATATTTCTCCAGGATTTTAAATTTATTTTATCTTTGCTTGGAAGAACAGGCAGGATAACACATAGGTCTGGTGTGGGTTGAGAGCATTTGGATAGTGCAGCACATTATAGGAGCAAGAGGGGACAAAGGTGCAAGTGAAAACAGAGGTTTGGCTGCAATTAATGCTTTGCTTTCTTTCACATACCATCTGCTGGCCACGAAAAATGAACACTCACCTCATGGGTCCCACAATCTGGTGGAAGATGGATCCTTTGTGCCCCTCTCAGGAAGCTGGAGCTGATGCCAAAAGCTGACAAAAGCCTGGGGATCTGGTGAGGTGTGCCAGGCTGGAGCAGTGAGGCTGGGAGCTGGGCAGAACATGGCACTCCCTCCAGGCACATCCCCAGGGAAAAGGCCCAGCATTGGTACCAATGAAAGCCAAGTGCAGGGCAAGATGCACCCACAAAGATGCCCTGGAGTCCAGGGCAGCAGAGGCTTCCCCACTGTCATCCCAAACTGAGCTGGACTGTTCCACTGCTGCTGCTGAGCATGAGTGTGTCCTGCAGGAATTCCTGCAGGAGCTCCCTGTGTCCTGGATGGAAGGGGTTGAGGGAGGGTGGCTGGGTGTCACAGCAGGGCAGCTGGGCTGGGATGCAGCAGGGGTGGCACATCAGAGCCACAGTGGGCTGGGATAACCAGGGGGCTGCATGGGCACCACATGGCACGGGGGTCCAAGCCTGCCCAGGGCTGTGGGTCAGGGAAGGTTTTCCAGGAAGACTTTTCCCCAACCTGGGTTCCTGGGTAGGCTTTTTCCAGGAGGCAGGGATGGGGAAATCCCAGGCAGATTCACTGAGAGTTCCTTAAGGTTCCAGAATTGGGGCAGCTGAATGCCAGCCTGAGGGATGGGTTGTGAGACATCACAGGAAGCAGTGTCAGTAAATTCCAATGAGCACCCACAGAAGGTCCTGGGCTGTGTGTACCCTACCCAGAGCTGTGAGTGGCTCTGGGCTGTGATCTCCACAGCAGCAGCAGCAGCAGGAGCTGGTGCCAAGTGCCACACTGCAGAGCTCTGCTCCTGCCCAGTGGCACAGACACCGACCAGCTCCACATCTGTACCCAGAGAACACTGAGCCATGCAGGGGAGGGCTGTCCCTTCTGCAGCCACTTCCTGGGGTGCTACAGCCCTTTGAGGGAGCTCTAAATAAAAAGATCCCCTCAAATAGCACCCAATATATATTAATAAACTGAATTGATAAGGGGGAAGTGTCAAGATGAAGTAATAGACTAGTTTGTTATATGATTAACTCTTCTGCATCCTCTAGTTTCAATGCTGAGTGATTCCCTTGTACTTCTAACCCCTCCCACCTGGGAAATCAGTCCGTTCAGGCACTGACTTGCTGATCTTACCACCCTTTCCCACACTGACAATTTCCAGATGCAGCTGCATGAAACTGCACATAAATCCAGGTATTTTTGGAACTGAGGCAAATCTCTTACAGAGGAGTGATGTTAAAGGAGTGTGACCTCTGAGGACCAGGCACTGCAAGTGAGAGCAGCTGAGTGCTGGGTGGGAGAGAGTTCCAGCTGAACCCTGGACAGGCACAGAGGTGACAGGGGGCAGGTGAAGGGGGACCTCGGGAGGCCACTGAGGCAGAGGGCTGTGTCTCTTGGCTAACCATTCCTCCTCTGCCTCCGGGTTCAGTGGGTTCTGCAGCCTCCCCAGTCAATCCATCCGGGCGCTTCCCTTCTGCAGCTACACCAATTTTCCACACGTTTTACATAAATCTCTTTCTCCGGAGCCGACTCCCCGCCCTGCCCGAGGTACGGCTGGGGGAACCAAGCACCGCCGTCTCCTTCCTGCCAGTGTTTTGCATCTTTGAAACCTCTTCACCTGAAACTCTCGCCGGGGCTCCTCGCTCGCATCCCGCGCTGCGCGTTCCCGGCAGGATGCCCGGGGTGCCCACCCAGGGCTCCCTCCCCACCAGGTGCCCAAATATGGCCAGGCTGCTCCCGCCAGGCACCCGAGCGTGGCCCCGCATTACTTCATGCCTTGCATATGCAACACACCTATTTATACCTTTTAACGGGTGTTTGCCGCTCCCGAACCCCGCGGTGTTGTCCCTCCTGCGGAGCGCGGGTGCTGCGATCCCCCCGGGCTTGTTTTCCTTCCACCCTCCCCATCCTGGAACGTGCATTTGCTCATTCCCCCCCTCCTCTGCAACACCTCCTCTCAGACCTTTCCTCCAATTCATGCTTTTCACCCCCTTTGTGCTTTTCAACCCTCTGAGCTCCCCATCCCCTCCAAATTCTGTGGGCAGACAAACTGTGGCTGGCTTTGTGTCTGACTCTGTGCTCCCCACCATTTATGGAATATTTAGTGTCCCCAGCTCCGGAAAACTCTTTCCAGTTCATCCTAGTAATTATTAACAGCTATTCTTTGAATATCCTGTCAGAGAGGAAATTAGATTCTATGGTTACAACTTATCTTGAAAAATTCACTCCTGAATTTGCATGTTCCTCCTTCTTATTCCCAAGGAGAAGGGGTGTTTTTCCTCTCTCCACCTTTCAAAGACTCACCCCATTGCTGTGTGGTCTCCAAAGCCATTGCAGACATTCCCTCTGCACTCTCAGAGGAATTGCACTGTTCAGAACCCTTGGCAAAGCCCTTGCTCACCTGTCCCAGCCCTTTCCTTCCCTACTGCAGCCCCTGATCTTTCCCTGCTGTCACTGGGGTCAAAATCTGCTTTCCTGGAGGCACCTCATCTGTTTAGTCGTTTAGAGTTGGAAGGAAATCAACAAGGCACATACCCTTGGAGGGCCTGGCAGCAGCTTTTCCTTGCCCTGTGCACAAGGGAAAGTCCCTGGTGTATGTGGAAATGGGCTCACTGTGCCCTGCACCCCCTGCAAAGTGTCACCTTCCTTTGCATCTCTCTGCAAACGCTCTTCAGGTGCCCTGGGACAACCTCAGGGATCCTCTGTGGGCCTTGGGAGAGCCATCATTGACAGAGGCAGCAGCAGACAGGACAAGGTCCTGCTGGGTGGGCACAACCCCGTGGGAGCAGCTCCAGCAGCACTGGGGGAGCACAGGGAGCAGGCAGGCCCAGCAAGGCTGGTGACATGCTGTGGTGTGACACTGTGGTGTGGCAGAGAACTCTGGTCCAGCGCTGTGCCATCCCTGCAGCATCTTCCCATGGCAGAGGGAAATGCCAGGAGGACTCAGCCTCACAGCCAGGCTGCCCCCAGCAGCCAGCACCCACCTCTGGAGGCAGCTTTAGACAGGCTGCTCGGATGAACAGAGGCAGCTGGGATTAGGTCCTTTTTAGGAATATTTAAATACAAACCTCTTCTCCCTGAGGCAGCTGAAGTTATCCAGAGCTCATGCAGAACGTGTTTGTGCCCCACCTTCCTCTGGCTGGAGCAGGGCCATGTCCATGGAGAAACACAGGGCACGTCCCATTCATGCCTCCACAGCCTTGGACCATCCAGAGGAGGCAGCCACATCCCTGGCACAGGAATGCCCTGGGAACCCTGAGCACAGTGTTCCTGCTTGAAGTGCTCCAAGCCCCAAAGTTTGGTGACAGCAGTTCATTAGCACGGGGTCCCAGAATCCCAGAGTGTGCTAAATTGGAAGGGACCCACAGGGATCATTGAGTCCAACCATTAGCCCTGCACAGGACCATCCCCAAGGGTCACACTTGGCATCTCAGCTGTGCCCATGGAGGAAAAGCTCTCCAGCTTGGGTCCTGTGTTGGGAGCATGTCAGCCTCCAACAGACAGAGTGGAACAAAGAACAAGCTACTTTGTGCTTTGGTCCCCAGACTCCAGTCTTGGAATTTTTACTTCCTGACCCAGTCTCATCATCCTGGCCCTCAGTGGGTGTGCCAGGGTAAGGTCTGGACCAGGTAGGTAAGTGTGGGAGTTGATGAGCAAGGCCTGCAGGGGTTCTCATGAAAGTGCTCCTGTGATGAGCAAAGGTGGAGAAGCTCAGTAGGCCTGGCCAGCCACTATGGGGGATGAGAAACTTTCAGTCTCCTTAGAACAGCTTCCTTTGCACAAAGCATTGAGGAGGGATCCACTGGGCTCCTGCTGCCCAGTTCTGTGGATCACCCACGTGCCAACTCCACTGCCTTGAAAGCCCTGGCCGGGCTGGTGGCTTTGCAAAGGATCTCAGCACAGCTTAGGGCCAGGGACACCATGGACAGATGTCTGAGCTGGGATCCTGGGGACAGATGGCTGGGCTTGGGGACAATCTGAAAAGCCAGGGCGGTTGCTCTGGGGGGCCTATTGCCAAGGCAGTTGCTATGGAGGGGTCCATTGCTGGGGCCTTTTCTATGGCTGGGCCATTGCTAGGGTGGTTGCTATGGGGGGTCCCGTTGCCAGGGTCATTTGTATGGCTTGGCTGTTGCTAGGACAGTTGCTATGGGGAGGGTTCATTGCTAGGGCGGTTGCTATGGAGGGCTGTTGCTAGGGCGGTTGCTATGGGGTCCCATTGCTAGGGTCGTTGCCAAGGGGGACCATTGCCAAGGGGGCCATTGTTAAGGTGGTTGCTATGGGGGGGCCATTGCTATGGAGGGGCCATTGCCAAGGCAGTTGCTATGGAGGGGTCCATTGCTGGGGCTGTTTCTATGGCTGGGCCATTGCTGGGGCAGTTGCTATGGGGGGCCTGTTGCTGGGGCAGTTGCTATGGAGAGGGTTCATTGCTAGGCCATTTGAGCCGGGACTCAAGTCCTGGGGCAAGTTGATGCTGGGGATAACCTGAGCAGACATCCTTCTCTTCTGGCAGGGAAAGTCCTCTCCATGACCCGGAGGTTCCTGTGCTTTCTGAGCACCTTCAGAGGTTCAGGCAGGCCACTGAAGGGTGATGATCTTGGATTCTCTGATTGTGTGTGACCTGGGAGCATGGGGAGGGTTGGCACATATCCCCCCTCTGTGGTGGCAGAGGGATGGGGTGGTCTGGATGGAGCCCCAGTTCTCAGCACTGAGAGGAGCTTTGTGGGAGGGTAAAGACCTTGACAGGTCCTCAAGGTGTCCTTGTGCAAAGTAGTCAGGACAGCTTTGCTTTGAGAGGGAACTGATGTGCAGAAGTGGGGTGGGATAGAGTGGGAGGCAAGACAATGCAAGGTCTCCCTGAGCAGAGGCAAAAGGGGTCTTATCCTGCTGCACCCGAGGGTGCTGATCGGCCTGTGGTGACCCAGAGCCACCCAGTGTGCAGCTCCTGGTGGGTGCCAAGCCATGGGCTGGTGCCTCAGCAAAACTCAGGCAGCTCACTCAGGGAAGAGCTGGGAGCCCTAGTTTAGGGTGGGGGTCTCAGAGGGCAGGAAACAAGCTCTGCAGATGTTCAGCTCCACTTGAAGTCACCCTCCCCTTTCTCACAGGGTGAGGGTTGGTGTGGAGGCAGCCAGGGACTTCTGGCCCAACTAAACACCCCATGGGTGAGTATTTAGAAACAACAAACCTTGGCTATGAAAATAGAATTATCTGTCCCCCTCCCAGCTGGAAGAGGAGAATCCTGGTTCCTGAGTTGTGTCTTATCCAGGATAAAAACATCCTAACTGTCCCAGTAGTAAAATCTCTCTATGCTATGAAAACCAGCTCACTCACATCACTTTTTGAGGACACTTGAATTTAGGAGGTGGCTGAAATGGAGGAGCTGTGCAGTGCCCAGACTTTGGCACCACTGCACTGGGTGGGTGAAATGGAGGAGCTGTGCAGTGCCCAAACTTTGGCACCACTGCACTGGGTGGGTTTGGGAATGGGCTCACAGGACACCCCGAGGTGCTGCACACGCTGCATTGAGGTGGTCTGCAAAAAACATGCTGCAAAGTTGTAACCCTTGCTCCCAGTCCAAGTAGTCACCAGGAGGCACAGGCATAGCAGTGCCAAAGAAATTTGACAGGAAAACCACATTTCAGTCAAATAAAGGAAAAGCACTTTGAATTATTTTTATTCAGGATAGTTTGGGTTTATTCCTGACAACAGCTCTGGAAGCAGGAGTTTGTGACGGAGTCCTTGGAGACCAACAATTAGCAAGAGGTGAATCAAACACCCAGTGCAAACATCCACGGGGTTACCTATGTGGTAATTCACAGCAAATTGTAGAATCCTTGCACAAAACCAAAACCTGAAAAACCCAACGTCATAAATACCTGTTTGCCTGCTTAAAACATGGACATGTGCTCTTCCCAGGCTGAATTCACACCTGGGTCTTGAGGGCAAAGAGCCTCTTCTTGGCCTTGCAGGACTGGGAACAAGCCCATGTTTCCCATCAGCCCAGGCAGCCCAGTCTTTTCCAGTGTGTGTTTCTTCATATGTGTCAGTTGCTATTTTGGGCTTTCCAGATAAGGAGCACAGTGATGCAGACACAGATCAAAAAGCAGAAGAGCTCTCAGGACAAGTTGTCACCAGCAGACCTGAACCAATCTGGAGGTGATTTCTGCACCAGCTGGCACAGCCCAGCAGTCTCCAAGCCGAGCCCAAACACACCTGCAGGGCACAAATCTCACTGAGGGTGCCAAAGGTGAGCTCAGGTATGAGCTCAGAAGAGCAACAGCCCAGGAGCAGATCCAAAAAGCCTTCTCCTGAGGATGTGGTCAGGTAGGAGGTGCAGGGAGCAGAGCTCTGGCTGCCCCTGCATTTGGGGGTGCAGGAGCCACTAATTCTCTCAGTTCCCCTGGGCATCCAGCCCTGTCTCTGCTCTGCACATACCAGCCAGGACCAAGAACAGCACAGGGCTGGGGACTGTGAGCCTGGCAGGGAGTGGGACACATGAGGTGACATATTCTACAGGGGCAGTGACCCAGGAATTGTTTCCTCCTCCTATTTAGGTCCTGCAGCTTTTGATGCCATCTCACAGCTCCTCAATGCAAAGTAGCCCAGTGGGAATGTGAGGAACAAAGCATCTCACAATTATTGGGAGGTGGCTTGGGCTTCCTTGCCCTTCCTTATTCACAGAACATCAGGAACAAGCGAAGCCTGAGGAGGGGAGCAGAGACCATGCTGTCTGGGCTGCCATCCCTCCACCTGGACCAGGACAGAGTCAGCTGCAGGGCTGAGAAAGGACACCTTGACCACAGCCTGATGGAACACACCCCTCCCAAAGCCCAGAATTTTGCCAATCCTGAAAGCAGGGCTTGGTCTCAGCAGTAAATCCCTACTGGAGGTTGACTTTGGCCACAACCTGCTTGCAGCCCATCCTGGAGTACTGCTTGTCCCCTGTAGTGTAGTAACTGAGCTGATTGGCTAAATGCTCAATGTGCTTCTGGTCAGGATACAGCCCTTCCCTCCTCATCTGCTCCAGGAAGCAGTTTATGACGTGAGACTTCTCCAGCAGGACAAATGGGATGATGTCTGCAGACTTCCAGAGGGGGTGGACATCGCTCAGTATGGGCTGGATGATGCTCAGCAGCTCTTCAGCTCCGCGGTGCTGCTGCAGGAACTCAGCAGATTCGTTCTGGATAACGAACCTCGTTATTTCACCCCCTCCAATGTTGCTGATTAAAATGTAGATGGCATTGAGGAACTCGTTGGTTTGATTGGGTTCGAAGAATCGGCTGAGGGTATCCAGGAGGACTGGAGACATGAGCTCAACCTCATCCACAATAAACAACGGCGTCTTCTCCTCTATTTCAGCTCTCGTAACCATGTCAGAAATCTTCTTGGCCAGGTCTATCTGACAGGTCAGAGGAGCCACCCCGCTGGGGCAGTGGTGCATTACAAAGTACTGAAGCACAAAGTCATTGTCCATGACGGAGCGAAAATGCTTGGCCAGCAGCCAACCAACGTGACTCTTCCCAACTCCACTCGGGCCATTTAAAGAGATGACTAGAGGCTTGTTGTGGATGTGGGTAGCCAGATAGTCTTTCAGTAACTCCACAATACTTTCCACAGCAGCCTTCTGCCCAAATACTTCCCGGTGCATTGTTTTCTCCAAACCATCCAGGTCGTATTTTTGAAGGTTATCATCCAGGTTCTCTATTGCATTGAGAATCTGGAAGAAGATAATGGCCATGAGCAAGAAGAGGCAGCGTTTTGCTTTGCTCTTCTCCTCTGCTGGAAGGTACCTTTTTGTTTTGTCTGGATAGAGGACCACCCTAGATTTCCTTCGGCTCTTTTTCCGCCGGCACTTCTTCATGGCGTACTGTTCCACCGACGTGTCGAAGGTGAAGTACTGGGAGCTTTCAAAGCTGGCCTGGTTGAAGAAGGACATGGCAGGGCTATACATGCCAGTTCTGTTCAGGGAGAGCTGCCTGTGGAGCAGCCTGGAATGGACAGTCTCTGCAGGCTTTTCCCGAGGGAGCTGGAGGAGCAGGCGGCCTCTCTTCTGCACACGGTGGCGCCGCCGCAGGCGGATGATTGCCCGTAAGGGAGAAGAGAGAGAGGCCATTTTCCTTGAAGCAGCAGGGATTCCAGTATCTGGTACTTCCTCCCCGTCACTCTCAGAGCAAGATGCCTCTTCCTTTACATCATTTTCAGCACAGGGCATTTCCCCTTCCCCATTGCTGTCAGTGCTGGGCATTTCCCCATCACTGTCAGTGCCAGGAATCTCTCCTTCCACACTGCCCTCGGCACAAGGGGCCTCTTCTTTTGTGCTGGTCATCTCTCCTTCTGCATCTCTCAGGACACAGGATGCATCTCCTTCAGAATCACAGGGCATCTCCCCTCCAAGATCCACTGCTGTGGCAGAGGACACTTCTCCATCCACTTCAGGGCAGGGCAGCTCTCCATCCATCTCGTCGGGTTCTTGCAGCCCATTCACATCATCTTCTCCCTAAAAAGAAAAAGAACGAAATAAAGTCAATCTCTGTCACATCAGGAAGTGTCCAATGGCAGTGAAATTAGACAGATACCCCACTTCCTAATGGGAGGAACTGTAGCAATCAGCAGTGGCAAGGTGGCCCAGAGAGACTTTCAGACCCAAGCTGACTTTCCAGAAGGTGGTCCAGATGTACAAAACTACAGAAGAAATTCAGTGTAAATAAACACCAGTTGATGTATAACACAAAACCAACCCTACCTTCAGATGCAGAAGGAAAGGTCAGAGCGGGCTGAGGGCAAAGCCACAAGGAAGAGGCAGGACAGTGGGACAGAGTGATCCATGCTCTGAACCAAAGCTGCCCAGTCCTCTTGCCCTACACCTGCTGAATTTAAGGAAGACACAAAGCCACACCTTGGTGCCAGCACACCCACACACCTACACAGCCTGCATGGAACAGTCACTCGGGCACCCACGGAGACCTCTCGGGGTGTGGGAAGAACTTGCTGTGGAAGGGCTCTTGCCACGCTGGCTGTGATGGCACAGCATCTCCCAGGGGGAGGATTCTTCCCAGCTGTTGCAATGGGTATGCCAAGCACCACCAGTCCTGCCAGCAGGGAGAGCTGTCCCTGGATGGGAAGGGCTCAGATGGGCTGCAGAGAACCAATGTGGTTGTGACTGAGGTGCCCCACGGGAGAGGGGGAGTCACCGTCCCTGCAGGTGTTTAAGGGAAGACTGAATGTGCCAGTCAGTGCCATGGTCTGGCAGACAAGGTGGTGTTGGCTGGACTGGAGGATCTCAGAGTCCTTTTCCAACCCAGTTGGTTCCACGATTCTGTGATCCTGAGATCAGCTCAGTTGGTTAAAACTTGGTTGTAATAATGCCAAGGTCATGGGTTCAATCCCCTGTGTGGGCCA
>JAOXXN010000220.1:1727037-1741270 GCA_026770055.1 Myrmophylax atrothorax | reverse complement strand
AGACATGAGGACGTAGGGACATGGGGATGTGGGGACATGGGGATGTGAGGACATAGAGACGTGGGGACATGGGGATATGGGCATGTGGGGACATGGGGACGTCGGGACATGGGGACATGGGGACAACCTGCACGGCTGCTGTGGGCCCCAGTTCTGGCGTGAACACCTCGAGCTGCTCAAAAACTCCCCCAGGGAAAGCCACGTCATCCCTCAGGTAGAAGGCAGCAGTGAGGGGGTTTCTGTACCCAGCAGGGCAGCTCCTGCCCACCTCCATCTGCACTCACCTTGCCCTCAGCCCTAACAAACATGCCCTGGCACCTCCCACCTCTCACCCGAACTTGCATGACCCAGCCAAGGCTTTCCTCCTGCCCCAGACAAGCCTATTTGGTAAAGCCAGAGCAGCCCAAAGCGACCTCTTACTGGCATTGCCAGCCTCTCTTTTTGGGAAGCCCCCCAGGTGGAACCCACTCCTGTGAGCCCAGAGGCACAGAACCAAAACCAAGAGGGTAAAGTGAATTTGGGGTGGTTTGGGTGCAGATCCCACCCCAGCTACGAAGCACACAGCAGTCCCCACACCTGGGGAAGGGGATGCTCCAAGCAGGGTCCCCCCAGCCTGGCCCCACAAAGTGTCCCCAGCCCAGTGCCAGGGCAGCTGGATGTGCCTCTGCTGGGGCTGGGAGGGTGTGTGTGGGGGGATTTGCCTACCAAATCCTTGCAAATGTGAGGATTTCTGTGCCATGGAGGTGCAGGAGCCACTGGCACAAACCATCTGGGAGCTGCCCTTGGGCTCAGGGAGCCCAGCAGGGCTGACCCCGGGCAGAGGTCCCCTCTGGAGGAAGTTTTGGGAGCAGCCATGAAATGAAATGCTTTCCTGGGTAATTCAGGGGGTTGAGAAGGAAGAGCCTCCCCTGAACAGCATCGTTGAAAAGCAGTAAAAAACCCCCAAATCACAATGCCTCCCAAAAACTCTAAAAGAAGGAAAATTAGAGGAGCAAGAAGCTGCCACCCCCTCTGGAGAGCTGTCAGTGAACCTCTACAGACCAGGAAAAACTGTCCTGCTGTAACTGGGAAGGAGCTTGAGCCATCCCATGGGCAGCTGAGGAGCAGGGAGGGGGCAGGAAGCCTCTGAAAGGCAGCAGGAAACCAAGGGAGGGTGAAAGCAGGGCTGGAAGTGCCCATGAGGGACGTGCACCATGCCCAGGAAATTGGGGTTCTAAACCCCTCCTGAGCTGGAGGACAGAGAGCACTGCTGGGCCACGGCTGGAGCAGAGAGTGACAGCTTCTGGTGACAACAGGGACGTGGGACTGACCACCCTGGGACCCCCACGCTGCTGGGGGAGCTCGATGGCACACGGGACAAGGATCTGGAGGGGCAGCATGGCCATTACCAGCCCCACGGCTGTGGGGTGCCCATGCAGGTGACACAGGGCTGGGGGCACTGCCCTGGTGTCAACATCAACCAACCTCCAAAATCACCAGCTCAGTCTGGAGTAGCTGCCAGAAACCCAGGGGAGCACCTGGGAGGGCAGGGGCAGGGCTGGCACCAAGAGGTGTCCCACATGGGGACATCCTTCCAGCATGGCCATGGGGCAGGTGGGGACAAGGGGGACAGGGTGGTGGAAAACAGGCCCTGCTCTTATTCCCAGCCAAAATATCACCTTGTGCTGCCCCTGCCCCCGGTGTGGTGGGTTCCATTGCCCCCACAGGGCTTTGGGCATCTCCAGTGCCCCAAAGTGGGGGGTTGAAGCTGCTGTGCCACTTTGTGCCATGGGGAGGGGGCAGCCTGGGGGGCACACCCGGGCACAGGGACATTGGTGGGGGCCGTTGGGGGGGCCCGGCAGTGGGGGGGGGGCTGCATGGGGCAGTGCCATGGGGGGGGCAGCACGTTGGGGAACCCCCCAAAAAACCCACAGTGGGCTGTGTACTTGGGGGGCACGTGTGGGCATTAGGGCAGCGCTTTGGGCAGGGCACGGGCAAGGAGCTGTACGTACATAGGGGGGTCTCTGCAGGGGCAGAAGGGGCACACCGGGACCAGCCCGCTCTCCCCCCAACCCCAGTCCCCCCACTCACCTGGGCACCACGAGCCCTGTCCCCCGTGTCCCTGCTGGGGCCGAGGCTGGACCCCCCCACGGGGCCCCACGAGGGGAGGAAACCGCGCCAGGCTGGGCTGGGCTGGGGACGAGCCGACGTGCCCCGGCCCTTCCTGCGGGCACGGATGCAAATCCTGTGCAAACACAGCCTCTCCCAGGGCACCCGGCGGGCACGGGGCAAGGAAGCCCCGGGGAGGGGGACGTGGCAACTCTGAGCCGAGATTTCGGTACCAGTGTGGGACTGGTACACGCTGGTTTGGGCACCCCCGGGTGATGGGCACCCCCTGGTTTGGTGCCCACCAAGAGACATCACCAGAGTTTGGGTGGCCTTATGGCTGAGCACAGACTTAGAGGACAATTTTAGGGTTTTTCTCCGGTTTTTGGCACGTCATTTGTTTAGCCTGAACACTTCCAGGGAGGAGCAGCAGCAGCTGCAAACCCCAGATGTGGGCAAGGCCCCCGGCCCCTCTGCTCCCCAGGGAGCCAGAATTAGGTGGGTGAACCCCCAAAGGCCAGCGGGTCCCTTTGGGAGGGGCTGGGGGTGCCCAGAGCCCTGAATGAGTCCAGGCTAAGCCCTGGCAGCTCCAGGACAGCCAGTAGCTCCCATACCTACAGCACTGGCCTTGCCCAAAAAAACCCTGCAAAAAAGAGGAAATCTGTCAAAATAGAAACTAAGAGCAGCTGCAAAGGTCACTGGCTTGGAGCTGCCAGGAAAATGGAGGTAGAGATGACAAATATGCCCCATGGATGCAAAGCCTGGGAGCCCCCAAAGTAAAAGTGAGAGGCTGCAAGTGGAGGAGGGGAAATGGGGTGAGGACACAGAACCCCCCGAGAAGCCCTGTGGCCCCAAAAAGGGAAGAACTAAAAGGGCACAATAAAATAATCTGATCCATGGTGGGCAGCAGGTCCCCTGGTGTGGGGCTGCCCACACAGACAGGCTCAGCACCTCCTGGCAGAGGGGCAGGATCCAGCCCTGCACATCCAGACCCAAAGGATGGAGGTGCCCTTTTGCAGTGTGACCCACCAGCTCCATGGACACATCAGCAATGGCTTGGGCTGCTGGGTGGTTTTTTTTCCTTTTACATCACCCACCTTGTGCTGATCTGCCCTGAATTGGTGCTGCTGCTCCCCCGGGTTCCCTCTGCACCATCAGCCCTTCTGCATCCTAACCCCAGGGTAAATCCAGCAGCAGCTCAACAATTCCCTGGGCAGGATGCAGTCCCAGGGCCATGGGGCTGGACCCCTCACTCTGCCCCATCTCACTCTTAGCAGAACTTTCCAGGCTGCAGAAGCAGCCACAGGTTGGAAATAACCCAAACAGTTTCTGCGTGGGCCGGGAATGTCCCCGCAGGGTCAGCGCATCCTGCTGGGGCTGCCGGGGCCCTTCCAAACAGGCTATAAATAGAGCAAGGTAAATGTGGGCAATGCTCTTTGGGAGAGGATTTTTATCTCATTTCTTCTTTTAGAGCCGTTCAAGGGGTGCTGGGTCAGTTCACAGCTCCTAAAACCCAAGTTAAAGAGGCTGCTTCTTTCTCCTCCAGCTGAGCTTCATCCTCACCTGGATAAAATGATAAAAAGCTCAGAAAAATAGGTTTGGTAAGTTCAGCCACTCATGTGCCAGCCATGGTGGCATCGTGGGGCCAAAGGGAAGGTCATGGTCATGGCCATGCCATGAGGCACCATCTGGACCAACACCAGAGAGAGGGCAGGGAGCTGCACTGCTGCACCTGGGAAGTTGTGAGCTCACACTGCTTTTCACTGTGGAAAAAGTGGTGTATCAGGGGGAAAAAATGGAAATAATTTGGAAAATACTGGGGAGCTGCAAGTGCCTGCAGTGGTGGGACAGTCACCAACAGTGTCCCAGCATCAGCATCCCCCAGTGCCACCAGTGTGGACTCATTTCATGAGTAGTGACCAGAGAAAATCACTGTAACACCTTCCCACGTGCAACAGGCCACAGAAGGGTCTGAATTGCTCACCAAGGGCTTCTGTAAAACACCCCCAAGGAACTGGAGCCATTCCCAAGCATCCAAAGAAGTGTCCAAGGCCAGGTTGGACCAATCTGGCTAGTGGAAGGTGTCCCTGTCCACAGCACGGGGTGGAACAAGACAATCTTTAAGGTCCCTCCCAACCCACGCCACTCTATGGGTCTGGTTCTATGATTTTACATACATTTTCTAGCTATAATTTTTCTTTTAAAGTGGGAGAGATTTGTGAAGGCAAGGACCGTGGGACAGGGCTTTGTCTCAGCCAGCAGACACAGCTCCAGCCTGAAGCACAGCAAACAGCACAGGGAAGAGCCCAAAGCCCTTTTTTCCTTCCCCAGCTTCCTCCATCAGGCTGCAAAAAATCACATTTCCAGCTTGTTTCAATTAATTTTAAGACTCTGACATTCCATAAAAGCCAAAGCAGTCATTAAACCAGAGTTTTTCCTGTTGTAACACTTTGAAACGACCACACTGCAGCTCAGCTGGTGGCTCTGGCTCCGCCGTGCCGGGACCTCCAGCAGGGACAGGAGACACTGCGGGTCCCTTCAGCTGGGGCAGTGCCACCCCCCGGCTCAGGATGGACAAACTCATCACACCCATCAGGACAGTTGGGAAAAGTCAGGGCAGGAAAGGTGCCCACCTCGTGCCCTTCCAGGGCTGGAAGGCTGCAGGGATGGGGCACGGCAAGGACACACTCACCACCCCCCAGCCCTGCCCTGGGGGTGAGGAAGCACCGCAGGAGCAACAAACCCACCTGCACCCACACGTAAATAAATCAATATTTTTGCATCTGTAAGCAAAGCAGACACAGCCAAGGCTCTGAGTCACCCACAGCCACCTCCCTTACAGCTGGCCCTGGTGACAGCCCTGCTCCAAACTGGCAGTTTCTTTGATCTCCAAGGATCAAAAGGGGCTGTTTCCCTGCCCTGTCGTGGCCACAGCACGTCCAGACACTCGCTGGGCAGCGACCAAATGTGGAGTGAGACGTGGGCTGGCACACTCTGGGCTGCCAGACACTGACCCTGCTGACCTGCAGTGCCAGCCCTTCCTGGTGCTTCCATGGGCTCAAACTGTGCTCTCTCATGAAAAAGTGAAATTAAATAAAATAAAGTGTGTGAAACGGCCGGGGGGCTCTGCAACTGCAGCACAGCAGGGAAGAGGTCAGGCCTGGGGCTCTCTGCACAACCTGCCTGTGTCTCCTTCCCTTCCACCCTCCCAGGAGAGTTTGGATGGAGCCCAGGCACCTGTGGCTGATGGGGTTTATTCCATGATGGGTGAGAGTCTAAGCAAGAGCTGAGCAAGGGCATTGAGCAGCCTGAGGGAACATGAAGTCCTCAGGAGGTGTTTTCTGCAATGGAAAGCCCACCAGGACCTGCTGCAGGAGCTCTGAGCCAGCAGCAGGGCCTGCCTGGGGTTAAACCAGCTATGGGTCACATGTGGTCAGTGTGTCCCAGGGATGGCCCTGGCACAGCAATGGTGAGGTCAGTGGTGTGTCCTGGACACCTCACCCAACCTCACATGACAAAGGATGCAGCCAGTGTCCTGCCAGGGTCTGGTGGGGCTCCTCGGGCATATCCTGCCTGTAACATCCTACCTGTTCACACACTGGGCTTTATCCAGTTATTACCAGATCCCCGTCAGCACAAGGAACATTTTCATCTTCACAGCAGAACACACCAGAGTTCCCAGTGCCACAGCCCCACCAGCCTGGAGCAAAGTGCCACCTGGGAACAAGAAAACGTGCTCTCCATGGAGCAAAAATCATCAACGTGCCCAAGGGAGAAGTGCTGTACCCCACTGCCTGTGTCTGCAGGAAGGGTGCCCACAGGGTGGGACCTGTGGGCCTCTGGGCACTGAAAAACAAGGTTCAGTGTTGAATAGGAGCTGATTTCTGTGTTCCACAAGTCCCTCCCATGCCTGGATGCAAAGCCAGGCTCACAGGCTGCTCCCTGGTTTTCACTGTGGCCCTTTGGTATCTCAATTCCTGCTGCTGCAGCACCAAAGGCTGGAAGAGAAGATTCAGCAGAGGAGGGGCAAGACTCCTTGGGCTGTGGAAATTCATTGTTTGCTTCATAGAAAACAAACTTTTAGTAAAAGTCAGCTGTCCCCAGCATACTCCTCCTGATGAGCAAAACTCAGGACTGAGGAAGCCCAAACACTTTGGAGTGGAGATGGGATACAATCCTGAAACCCACTACTCTACACCCAGCTGGGGGGCAGGATGTTTAACCAGGAGTTCAGGGATTATCCACCCAACTGCCTCCCAACAGTGGTGCCAACACCTCTGAAGCTCACCAGGACTATGTGCCCAAGGGCAGCTGCCGTGGTGCTGGGAGACAGAAGGGTATCTGTGCCATGGCAAAGCAATCCTGCCAGTGCCTGGATAATCCACGCACTTATCCTCCAGGACTAACCAGCTTGCCCTGAAGAACTGCTTCATCCCATCCATCTAAAGCAATCCTGCCAGTGTCTGGATAATCCAGTCATTTATGCTCCAGGACTAGCCAGCTTTCCCCAAAGAATGGCTCCATCCCATCCATCCAAAGCACTCTTCATCCCACAATCAAATTATTGCTCACCATTAAGAGGCCCTGACAAGGGGACTCTGGCTTTGGCCCCCACCCCATCAATCAGAGGACGTGGCACCAACCCTTGCTTTTGGGCAGGGTCTTGCTCATCACACCCAGCTACAAGACACTGCTTGAGCCACACACAGAGCCCCAGACAGCAGCTGGAGCCAACAGCCCCCTGCCAAAACCTCCCAGGGCAGCAGATGGAGACCCAAGGAAAAGGACTTGGTGGGAGTTTCCTGCCTGTGTGGGGAGGCTGATGCCAAGAGGAAAGCAAAGAGTTGGCACCCCTGGAAAAAGAAGATTGCTGTTGTTTATTAACCAGTGAAGTGGGCCCAGGCACTGACATACAGCAGGAAGGAATGTGTGGAGCAGGCCCAGGCACTGTGGGGTGCACAGCCCAGGATGCTGCTGAGCTGCCTCCATGTGCAAAATGACACCAGTTTGGGGCAGGGGGCACAGCAAAACCCCCAGGGCAGAGAAACCCCCCAGCAGGACACCAGGAGCTGGTGGCACTGCAGAGTGGAGCAGAGGCTGAGGGGGCAGCAGGGACACTGACAGTCTAGTTGCAGTTCTTGGGCAGGCGATAGACCCCCCCCGAGAAGATGAGCTGCTGGTCCCGGACCTTCTTCTGGAGGAATCCCTGCAGCTCCTGGATATCGATCTCTGTGACCACGGGGCCTGTCATCACAAACATCTTCAGCATGCTGTGGATCCTCTCCAGGGACAGGCTCTCCAGGTTGGTCAGCATGGCCTGGATGTAAGTCCAGAACAGCTGCAGAGGGAGAGACACGACCAACAGTGAAACACACTGACACCTCCACCATAAAGCAAATGTCCCACATCCCAAAAGCAGGACAGGGCTGTGGCTGGCAGGAAGTTCTGCCTTCAGCCACGAGCATGTGGTCTTTAAACAAGGAATATCCAAGAACAGTAGGTGTTGGGACACACAGCTAGGAAGTTGGACTAGATCATCTTGAAGGTTTCTTCCAACCTTGATGATTCTGTGACTCTGCAAAGCAGGAACTGACATGCAGTACAAGCATGACCCTCCGTGGATGAACACCAGTATGACACCCCCATGTTGCACAACACACCAAACACACCATACATGACTCATGGGCAGGAAAAGCACTGGAAGTGTCCAGGAACCACAACACAGAGAAGGCACAGATCCAGCTGTTAGTGCTGGGTAAGCCTTTTGGGCAGTCAGAAGTGCTGGGGTGCAGCCAAACAAGTTATGACTCTTTGTAAATTTGAAATCATGTCTCAGATTTTTTTTTAAAACTGAAACAAGAGATCTGGAGATGTCCAAGTGGTTCCCTGACTCAGCAGCCAGACACTTGTCTGGAGGGGAGGCTGCAATCCAGCACTTGCACCAGTGAGCCTTAACCAAGCCCACTTCAAAACCCACCCCCTCATGCTGCACTCAGCCACTTCCAGTGGAAAATGCAAATCCAAAGTGCAAATGGAATCCATCATCTGAATCAGACACCTCAAACCCAAACCACAGGATGTTTGCATCATCATCCCACCGGCTCGCACGCAGCCGAGACACCGGGACAGGTACCTGCAGCTCCTCCTCCTTCTGGTCGGCCTGTGAGGCCATGGCAGAGTCCCCCTCCTCGTCACTGTCGATCAGAACCACCTTCTCCACCTGGTCCTTCTGCTCCTCCTCAATCACAGTGAAGGTGCCTTCGGGCTCTTCCCTCAGCACTCCCTGCTGCAGCCACAACGTCATCTTGCGCTTCAGCGATGTCACAGGCACCTTGAGCACCTCGCTCAGCTCTGTCAGTGTCCAGGTGCCTGCAGACACCACTGACATCAGGGAGGAGAACAGGACACCTGGCCACACCCCAGCATGCCAGGACCTGGTAAGAGGCTGGGGAGGCACTGCCAGGACCAAGCAGCTGTGTGAAGCTACTGCCCAGAGCAGGTGGGTGTTGAGCTGTGGTCCTGATGGGTGATGGAGAGCAAGCTGAGCCCTGTGGCACACCCAAACCCATGGACCAGGTGTTGGTCCCACTGCCAGGGCTCTCAGAGCCTTCAGCCACCCAAGGAACGTGCCCTTCCCACCCATGGAATCAGACAGGGGTGGCACAGCACTCACTCTTGGTCTGGAAGTGCAGAATGATGGCGGCGTGAACGGGAGAGACGGAGAGGGAGAGGGTGCGATCAGCCAGCTCCACATCCAGGCTCACCAGGCCCAGGTGGTACTTCCAGTTCAGGGTCCTCATGGCCTGCAAAAGGGGGAAGCAGCTGCTCACAGCACATCTCCCAGCAGGAACCACCAAGTGCTGGGTTACTACCAATGTCACCGTAACGGTGTGGACAAACTAACAAGCCAAAATCCAAAGGATGATGAAGGGGACTTGGGAAAAACCATGCAATGTAACAAAATCTGGAGAGCTTTTTTAAGGAGAGTTAAGGTGGCCTCACCTTTAACTTCTCATATTTCTTGGAATAGGCTTCCATGGCTTCTTTGATCTGCTCTGGAAGTTCCAGCTTCTCCTCTTTCAGTGGTGGCCAGAACTCACTGGACAGGATCACGGCAACAAGGCTGAAGGGTGGCCTCTCCTCCTCGGGGAGCTTCTCCTCCTCATCCCGAATGTTGGCATTGATGCGCCGTGAGTCAGCCATGTCCTGGAACAGGCACAGGAAGCTGAGCTGGCTCCTCCTCTTCTTTAGGAAAGGAGAAGCTTAAACAAGGTGAATAGTGTTGTCTCCAAACAACACTGGAAAGGACATGATCAGTGTGTCTACTACAAAGTCTGCTGCATACTCAGAAACACTTGTGTGAGAGGAAAGGCTTACAACTCCACACTAGCCTTCACTGAATTCCTCAGACCTGTGTTCTTCCTATAGTGCTACAAGAGAACCAAAGCAGAGTCCCAACTCCAGAGGAGCTGGAAGAGCTCAGCTCTTCAAGGCCAGGATACTGTACTGCAGGAAGGGCAGGAGAGAACAGCACCAGAGCAACCATTCCCCAGAATCCAACCCACAGGGCTTAAAATCCAGACTTGATTTCAATGCAATTCTGCCTTTCACAAATCAGCCCCCTGACTGGCCTTCTGGGACTCCCACTTTCCTGGAAGACCTTTTTTTGGGACACTCCTCAAGTCCCTCCTCTTCCCCAATGGGCTCAAACACCCCAGACTTGAATTTAAAAAAAAAACCAACAAAGAAAGTTACTTTCAACATGACTTCACAGAAGTGCATCTGAGCTTCACCAAAGCGCAGCTTCAGCAGCTCCACGTTGCGGATTTCCCTGGCAAGAGACACAAAAGGTCAGACACAGGTCTGGCTTGGCTTGGCCTCCACCCCTTGACACACAGACAAAAAAAGGGAGTCCTTAGCACAAGGATGCTCTTCCTGGGAAGCCTTGCAAGGCACGTTATCTCACCAGGATGGCTCCTAGTACCCAAGGGAGGAACAGGCATCTCCTCTAGGCCAACAGCTTCTTGAAGACAGAATCCCAGAATGGTTAGACTGGAAGGTCACCCAGTTTGACCTTGCTGCTCAAGCAGGGTCTCCTGGAGCTTGTGTCCAGATGGGTTTGGAGTATCTCCAGGGAAGGAGATCCCACACACCCTCTGTGCAGCCCATTTCAGTGTTCAGTCACCTCACAGTAAACAAGTTCTTGTTTATGTTCAGGTGGAACTTTCTGTGTTTCAGAAACAAAGACCTTCCCATCCCTTCCTTTTGGGAGGGCCACCACAACATGTGGGATGGAGCTGAGAGGCTGTTGGTGCCCCATCAGCACAAGCCTGCAGGAAGCAGCCTGAGAAGAGGTGAGCATATGGAATTCCACACACAAAGCTGCGGAGGAAATGTCCAAAGACATTCCTGGCTCCACAAACAACCATCGACAGGACTGAGCATCCTTCAGGCAGCAAAGCAAAGAAAGCCCAGGTGGTTTTCCCATGCAAAGCCCTGGGCTGGGCACTGAGAGCTCACCTCTCAGCACTGTAGTTGAACTGGTGCAGCAGCCGGTCGGCCAGCAGCGTGCGGTACTCGTTGATGAACAGGTCCTTGCTGCCGTAGATGCTCACCAGCAGGCTGATGATGTCTGAGGAACGGCGCTTGGAGCTCGATTTCCCTGGTGGAATCCAGCAGGGAACAGTGTGAGACTAACAGAGACCTGCCCAGCCCAGCTCAGCTCCAGAGGATGAGCAAATGAGCTGCCTGAGAATTCAGCCCACCAGGGAAACCAGCTGACTGACAGAACTCCTGGGCTTGGCATCTCACCTGGATCTGCATCAACCGGGTCAGGAACCCAGTCCCCTGGCTCTGAGATGTCATCATCACTCTCCTGGCCGTTCTCCAGGGTCACTGGGTCAGCTTTGGAGAGCTCATTTGCCAGGTCACCGGAGCCCTCGGCGTCCCCGGTGAGACCGGCCACGATCTGCCGCACCGTGTCATCCCGAGTCCTGCCAGCGGCAAGGGACACAGAGCCAGTGAAGGAAGGGGAGGGAAAGGGATGTGTCAGACTGCCCAGCACACCTCCTACCTCAGATACTTCCTGATGGGCTCACAGGCGACCTCCAGGATAACCATGGAAGGATCCAGCTCCCGCAAGGCCTTGATGGCCGAGATGTACAGAGTGATGATGTCGGACGTGTTCACTCCTACAGGAGAGGGGCAGAGGGAGGCAGAGCCCTGAGGCACAGACTAATGGCTGGGATGCTCCAAACCCTGTTAGACCTGTGGTGTCAGAGGAAAGGGCTTCCTTCCCTACCGCCCCAGGCAACAGGACAGATCAAATCCATGTGTCTGAGGAAGAGTTTTAACCCCAGAGCTCAGAGCTGAGCCCTGGTGGGGTGCCAGGAGCTCAGACCACACACAGCAAAGAAGCCTTTGCCCACCTGTAGCAAAGCTAAACTTCCAGCTCAGGTCCTGACCATATTGTAAAAATGAGGCCAAAGGGGGCTGGGATACAATCAGCTGCTGCTGCCCATGCCCACTGAAGATGGAGAGCATGGGCACCGTGACTGCCTCTCGCTCACCAAACAGGAAACCAGCCCCCTGCTCATGCCCAGCCTCCCCACAGTGCCAGGACACAGCCAGGGTTGCCAAACCCACCAGGATGCAGAAGTCTCATTTCCAGAGCACTTTTCAGGGAGCTGAGCAGCTGCTGCCTCTGGTTAGTCCTTTCCAGGCAGAACTTGAGGTCCTCCACAGCCGGCTTCGACTCGGGGAAATCTGCAGAGCAAGCAGCGATCAGGAGCAGGGCCCTGCTCCCAGGGAGGGCACGAGGAGGCAGCGTGGCCCATCAGGGGGACAGACAGGCCTGGCATCCACCCAGCCCCAGCCCAGCAGTGGGTGAGCCCTGGCTGGGCACAGTACCCCGGATGATGCTGAACAGCTCCTCGATGCGCATGCTGGCGTAGATGCGGTAGAAGAACTTCTGGACGTGGCACCTCCAGCGTTTCAGGGTGCTGCTGGCTTCTGGGGAGGAGCGTGCCAAGGGACCATCCTGCAGGAACACCCTGCTGAGCCAGCCAATCACCTTCTCAATCCACTGTATGAGGAGAGGGAGACACACATGTGAACACCACAACCATGTCCCACGCGTAGCCCACACAGCCAGCAGAAAGGGGCAGCTGGGCAAGGGCAGCGTCACCCCCAGCTGCTTTCCAAATCTACCCCAGCCTGGGTTACAGCTGGGGAAAGCCCAGCTGAAAGAATTGGAACTTTAACTAAAGATACAGGATCTGGACTGTGCAGGTGTGTGTGAGGAGGTAAGGGGTGGCTGAGGACTGCACGCAGGCACTGGGCTCCAAAATATATATTCCAAAACTTGCAGACTATTCCATTCTTACAGAATTCCATCCCATTCTATGCTTGCAGAACTATCCCATTCATGAGAAAATGACCAAGTCACCCATCACACCCATCCTTGGCCCAAAATTTCTGTGGTTCCTGAAATCAATGAAAAGCAAATAACACATCCCAAGGACTCACAGACACCCAATCCAGGCACTTGAAACCTCAAATACCAGCCGAGTCACTGATCAATAAAACAGAAACTTGAACAGAGAGCATCAGAAGGTTCCCTTTTTATATTAGAGATTTAGGGTTCTACAGAGAAACAGGTAATTGTCAAATTTCAAAGGTAACTGTAATATCCAGAAATGTGGTTTTTCCCCATATATGGTAATTCCTGGGACAATATTTGAGAATTAATAGATATTTTTTTGACAAGCAGATTCTGACAGCCTGAAGGAAACATGCTGAGTCAAGGTGTGTTTTGCTGATGTTCAGTTTTAATTATCTACTTGACTGAGGAAACACTGAAGCAACCCACAAGTTCTGCCAATGACAAGGCAGGATGAACCTGAGAACTGCAAACACCTGGGCATCGACCTGGGCACAACTGTGGAGAACCTGATAAAGAATTCACATAAAGGACAAAAGGGCAGGACTGTAACTGATGCAAAGCAACTTGATTTTAAGGAATTATTATCAAACCAACCCATTCTTCTCCATGGTTTATCTTCTCCAAGTGCTCCTGTTACAGTCTGATAGCAAACTGACACTCCAGGCAGCTGCTGCTGTGTCTGCAAAGGAGGTTTGCCCTCAGCACTTGTACTTTGAGCAACCTGTTTCTCAGACTTCTCCTAATTTACCTTTGGATTGTCAGGCTTGTGCTTTTGTTTTTCTGAAGATTATCTCTTCCTAATTCTGACATGCTCCAATATTCTGTGGCCAAACACACTGGCCCTTCTGAAGAGGTGGGAACAAGATCTCCTGCAGCATCTGAGGAGCAGAATGCAGCTGCATTTTCTCTGGTGCCCTTAAAATGTGCTTAAACAACCTCCAGGTCACCCAAAAGCATTTCACATGAGGTGCAATAAATAAAGTGTTGCAGAGCTACTAAAGGGAAATAAACACAAAATGACTCCTGATGTTTGCAGGCAACAAAAGAGGTGGGCATGGCAAACAGTGAGGGAACCAGGGCAGCCACCACAGTCCTGCCTGTGTGGCAGCCTGGCTGCACACCTTGTTCTCTGACACAGGCAAAGGCAAGGTCATGATCAAGGGATACAGAGCACAGGATTATGTCCTGGAAGAGCCACAACCCAGAGAATTTTATTTTAAGGTCAGCCCCACACAAACTTGGTTTGAGTAGCAGCAAAATAACTGGGCAATTGCAAAGAGAGATTTTAATTCTCTGTGGGGCACTGGTGAGATGAATACCAGAGTATCCTCTCCCATCCTCGCTTCCTATTTTATAGGGAAACTGGAAAGGGGTCAGAAATCAGCCACACAAATTCCAGTTGTGGGCTCACCTACACAGAGGGAGGGTCCTCTGCAGGCCAGGTGGCACTTGTGGATCTTGTAGTTTGTAAACTGGAACCACAGAGATTGCCTGGTTACTGTGGCTATCACAAGGTGAAATAGAATGGTCCACCGTGCAAAGGTCAGAGTAAACCCTTCCCTCCAGCATCCATCAGAATGGGGAGTTCAAACCACCCTCCCTGCCAGGGATGGTGATGGGCTGATTGCAATGGGATGGAGTTCACCAAGGCCAAGTGCAGGTCCTGCCCTTTGGCCACCCCAACCCCCTGCAGCGCTCCAGGCT
>JAOXXN010000220.1:1698676-1713600 GCA_026770055.1 Myrmophylax atrothorax | reverse complement strand
GCCGTGGCACTGAGTGCCATGATCTGGTAAAGGGACTGGAGTTGGCCCAAGGGTTGGACTTGATGATCTCAGAGGTCCCTTCTAACCCAGCGGATTCTGTGAGTCTATGAAAGATCACAGCCTCTCTTTTGCCTCTGAGTAAGAACCTGGTAGGAAGTCACAGTTTCATACAGGAAGCCTCCCAAAGCCATGATGTCCTCAGCTTTTCATGTTAAATCATGCTCAGAATTTTATAGTTTGGAGCAAGTTCTGAGCCAGAGTCCCAAAGGTTCGTTGTGAAAGCAGCTCTGCAGAGCTGGGAGAGGAACACGGTCCCAGGTTCATGATGAGCCTCTTGCAAGGAGCTGCTTTGCTTTTATGGCTCAAAATGTAGAACTTGAACAAGAGCTGCTGCTTCTTATTATTATTATACAGGTGCATGAGTCAGCTTCTTGTTTAGTTTTTCAAAGCCTTTCAGTTGTGCAATAAAACCATGTTGAAATGCATTTTAATACTAAACATGTTGTTTCTCTGCAAAGCTTCACTTTGGTTGTCTCTGAGATGATTCAATTTTCCATCCCCACGGTGACAGTTCTCCACAGGAGGAGTTGCTGGGCTTGTCACCCAAAGATTTACCAAGACAGGACAGGAGGAGAATCCTGAGCATGCAGCTTAAGGTCACATTGTGGTAATGAAAACAAAAAGTGACCAAAGGAGCCTTTTGTGCAAATCTTGTTATTCCCTTTGCTGGTGCTGGGAGATACAAACACTCCCTGGAAAGGTTAAAGCAGAGGAAAATGAGGTTCTTGTTGTTTAGGATGTCCACAGAGTCCATGAGGAAGGGCATTATCCACACTGGAGTGGAAAACCATGTTTCAGGTAGTGTAGAAATGAGGCTTTTTTCTTCTTCTACTTAAAAAAAAACCCCAACAACCAAAAAACCACCTTTAAAATAGACCTTGTGTGGCTTCTTCTTTTTAAAAAAAAAAAAAAAAATCATTTTGACCTGGATAGAATATTCTAGAAAACATGCCTATAATTCTACCAACAACTGTATTAGTCTTGATTTTCTTCTTGTATGACTAAAGTGATTGTTTCATCTTTAATTCAGGTTTATTAAATGTAGAAAGTACCAAAGAAGAATGAAGCTTCCCACTCCTTAATGGCCTTGATTCCTGCCAAGAGGGCAGATTCTCCCACTGCATCTCCCTGGACATGACTGCAGCTCCAAGTCCAAATTATTTGTTGCTTAGTAGAGCAAATAGGCTCAGGGAGTTTTCCCTGCCAGACTCAAAACATCAATGCTTTCAAAACAAATACATTCATTTTTCTTCCAATTAAACAAAGAAGTCACTGCTGTTTGAGCAAGGCATGAGAAATGGCAACCCTTGCATGGTGGTGGTGAATTTTAGGATATGGAGCCTCCTACCAAGAAGTGTGAGAGGCTTTGAAAAGCAGCATTTGGGAGTAGATAAATGAGATTCATATTGTACTTGAGGCAGTAACTTTCAGTTTAGTGGTGGAAATTGGAAACACCAATCCAGGGAGTGAGTAGGAATTAGGGTTTGCAATCCTTTGGATGATTTTGAGCAGGGATTTCCTTGGAGCATCCCATGCTTTGTTATGCAGTTCCTCCATGGCACAGCTGCCCTCACCCCCTCCTTGCCCAGCTGGTGCTCATGCCTTGGCAGGGACTCTGGTTTCAATTCCATCTTTCCTGAACAGGCTGAGCTGCCCTCATGCCTTGCCTTGCCTGCAATGATGTTTCCTGGGCCTCTCTCTGAGCATTTCTACTCCTTTGGAAGTTCTCAAATTGAGTGATATCAGTTTTGAAATGCAATACCCAAAGCCAGCAAAGCCTCAGCTGGAAGATTTTGTCCAACACTCACTAGAGCAGAAGAATTATTTCACATCTTATTGGCTTTATCTGTGGGTTTGCTTCTCTCAGAATGATCTCCCTCCCTGGAAACAGAAGGGCCCTGTTGAGTCATGTTGAGTTTCTGATCCAGGGTTATCCCTGGTTTTGCCTTCTGCAGAACTGCTGAGTACCCAGTTCAAGTGTAGTCTTTTGCATTAAACATTTTTCTTCAGTCTTGCAGGTTTTTTTGGTAGTTGGTGTTTATTTATGTTAATTTTTTCAGTTTGGGATGTTTATTTGGAATTGCAATCCCATCATCTGTTATTGTTGCTGTTTACACCGAGTTCCTGTTCTTTGGAGATGAAGTAACTTCATTTATGTGTCACAAGGTTATTGGTGAGAGCTGAGTGGGGCCAAATCCAGGTCAGGCACTGGAAGAACCTCCCTCTAAACATCATGGGGTTTAAGAAGCAGCTTCTGGTACCTTCTCTCTGGCTGCTGCTTTGTGGTGGAGCTTCCCAGCCCACCTTTCTCTCCCCGGGTGGCTCCAGAGCAGGTTTCTTTAGCAGTCCTGAGAATGTGCCAATTCTTTAGCAGTCCTGAGAATGTGCCAAGCAGACTCTGTTGAAGCCTCTTTCAATTCAAATTGTGGCATTTCCTGGTTGTTCCTCATCCTTCAAGCTCCTGAAAAGCATCTCAGAGAAGGTTTTCTGTGGCAGTGTAGCTGTTGGTTTTCCTCTAATTGCTTACAAGCAGGTGGTGATTCATGCTGAAGTTTGACTTAATTGCTGATGAGATGCCAGGCCCTCCCTGTCCTCTGCTCCTTTTTCTGCCACTTTAAAAATATGCTGTATATTTGACCTTTTTGTGTCCTTTCTAAGGTAACAGGGCATGTCTTGAATTATTTGCCAGTTTTTCAGCACACAGAATGGCAAAGTTTATGAAGTCCAGACAGTTTGAAAGTACCTAAACCCTTTAATTGACATCTTTGTGATCTGTTGCAGGGAAGGTTTTAAACCCTCCCCTCTTTTCTCCCCTGTTTAGCCATCTACCAACAGGTCTTGTAGTAAAAGCTGACATAAAGAAACATCCCCTGTGCTCTTGATGTCTTTTGTCCTCTGTAGGATATGCCAGGAGTCACTTTGGTTCTCGTTCCACTGTTCCTTGATTTATAAAATGGATTTCTTGCTGCTTCTTGGATATTTCTTGCTGGTTTGCTCCAGTTCTGCGTTGGCACATTTGGGATTTTATTTCTGAATGTTTGTGCTGTATGTTTATATTTGTCTTTGGCGTCTCACCCAAATGCTTCATCTCTTTCATCTGAGGTCAGTGAAGGGCTTTGCTTCAGCCACTGGGCCCTTTTCACACTCTTCCTCTTGTTTGAGGGTGGGGTTTGGACCTGTGCCCTCAACTGGGGTTATTTCAGATTCTGCCAAGCTCTTCTTCACTTCTCTCCCCCTTAGATTTGTGTCCTCTCTCACTTAACCTACCAATTTGGTGAATTGGTCACTCTGGTATCCTGAGTTGTGCCCGCCTCACAAAACCCCCTCCTGGGCCTCATCTTCATTTGGAGTTCAGAATAAATTCCCGTTATTAAAGCTCCTGTATTTCTTGTCTGCCTTTGCTCATGACTAGAGGCTTTTGGCCACTTTGTCTCCTACAGGTTTTGGAGTAAATTTATTGAATCCTTGATGATGGAAACAATCCTTCCCCTTTCTTTGCCCCCCTGTCTCCAGCTCATTCTGCATTTTGCACAAGGAATCCTGTGGGCAGGATTTTGGGGCTCTGCTCAGCGCCAGGAAACCTGAAAGCAGCAGTAACAAAGTGTGACAGAACCTGATTGCCCTGCTTTTTACTCCTTAAAAATGTGCAGAGTGCAGGCTGTGGTGGTGCTGGTGGTGCTGGGATTGACTTTGCTGAGTTCTCTGATGTAAACACGTCCTGACTGTGTGTGTTGCAGACCTACGTGGGGCATGGATAGATGTGCATTTATTCAGAAGCTCGTTGATCATAATTGATGAAGACAAGGGGTGGGAGGGCAGAATTGATAACTTTCTGGGGAATGCTGGCAGTAGAGACTGCAAGGAAATTAAGGATCTTATTAAACTTGGATAACCAGACAAGCTGAGGATTCCTAAAGTCTCCTTTGCTGCCCAGTGCTTGCAGTAAAGGTGCTTTAGGAGGCACCTGCAGAAGAAATCTGAGAAATGGTATCAGCGTCTCAGAGCTTGCAGTGGGGATCTGGAGGAAAGCCCCAGCTCTTGGAGCTGTCAGTCCTCCCTGGAACAATTCCACAGCAATTCCTTGGATTAGAATACTCTGCTTTAACTCTGGGGCTGGTGCCTAACTGTGTTTAATGAGCCTGAGCATGATGGTTCCCTTCCCTCAGTAGCCCAGTTTCCATTTGGGAATGTAGAACTGGAAAGTAACTAAAAAGTTTCTCTCCTGCCACTGGTGCTGCCCAGTTTGGTTGGGCTTGATGGAAAAACCAGGCTGGAGGAGGGAGACTGACCAAGGGCATGGCTGAAAATCCATCCTCAGCACACCTCAGTGCTGCTGCCACCTTCTCGGCAGTGCCAGAACCAGGAGGCAGGTGTTGGGAAGCAGCTTTTCCCTGGCAGGGAAAGCTTGGCTCCAGCTTCCTGGTGCCCAGCCAGGGAACTGGGACACACTCAGGGGTAGAGGAGGAAGAGGATGGTTAAAACTGAGCAGGAGGAGGTGCTGGAGGCTGTTGGCCTGGAGACAGAAGAAGGATGAGGTTAAATAGGACAAGGGGGCACGGGCTCAGGCTCTGCCAGGGGAAATTCAAGTTGGAGATCAGAGAAAAACTTCTTTGCAGAGAGAGTGCTCAGGCCTTGGAATGGGCTGCCCAGAGAGGGGGTGGATTCCCCAGCCCTGCAGGTTTTTCAACTGAGCTTGGCCGTGGCACTGAGTGCCATGATCTGGTAAAGGGACTGGAGTTGGACCAAGGGTTGGACTTGATGACCTCGGAGGGCTTTTCCAACCCAATCCATTCTATGATTGTATGAAAACCCCACGCTGGTGGGGTGTCCCACCCTCTGCCCCACAGCCTGAGCACCAGCAGAGCCCCGTGGCTGCTGCACTGCAGCTCTGGACGCACCCAGGCAAAGCAAACACGAGGAACAGCCAGCCAGGCACACGGAAACACTGCAGGGAGCTCAGCCGGCCCTGCCCGTGCAGGGAGAGAACCAAAACCCAAAGCCATAAACCTGCTGAGCTCCCTCCCTGAGCATGACGTGATTTCAGGGAAGCACAGCCCAAGCTTGACCCACCAGAGGATGAGGGTGAGGTGCTCAGGCAGGACCAGGGACCTTACAGAAGGCTCTGAGCAGCCACAGAGGAGAACCGAGCGCTGTGTTTCGGGAACACAGGCAGCTTCAGTCCCAGGAACCATCCAACAAGGACAATCAGGAGCCCAGCACTGGCACAGACAACAGGTTTGCACAGCCAGCAGCCCCTTGCCAGACCACTGAGGCTTTCATGGGAACACAAAAGGCAAGAGGGGACGTTTCTTTAGAAGAAAAGCGTATTCCAGCAGAGCCAAGCACGCTGGAGCCCAGCCAGAGAGGGCTCTGCTCTGCCCGTCTCAGCACTGCTCTCCCCAGTGCTGCCCCAGCAGCAGCTGCCAGTGGTGCCAAGGAAGAATTTTGCACCCTTCAGCTGTGGATGTTTGCAGGGATTTGTCACTCTTCACTCACCTGAAGGCTTCACCCACAACTGTGTCACAAACCAACCCATACATCTATACATTGATACTCTGCCCAGCAATCAGAGACATGCTGGGAAGAGTTAAGCAGAGTTTTCAGGGAATATTGTGCTGTTCACCCAACAGATTCTTGTTGCCATAGCAAGAATCATTTATTTATTTGCTAGGATTTGAACAGTAATGAGTAATAAAGTACCCAGGAAAAGGGAAGGCAGGGCAAACATTGCCCTGTGTGCGTAAATCTGAGTAGTCATACAAGCCTCATTTAGAAAAGAAAACAGAAGTCAACCTTGTTTCAGGGCAGGCTGCTCCCAGCCCAGCCACCAAAAAGAGTCCCCATGGATGGAGACTTATTAGAAATAAAAATAACCAGTTTATGGAACCCAACCTACGACATGAGCAATGCCAGTCAGCAGATCCCTCACCTCCAAAAGGGAGGTGGGAAAGTCTGCAAGGCAGTTTTAATGACAGAGCAAACACCTGGTGGCTTCTCACACACCAGGGATCTCCCTGAAAGTCCCTGGGGGTTAATCTGTATCCTCAGCTCCAGAAACAATCTCTTTAGTGTGGCTTTTCTCTTCTCCACCCCTTATCACATTTGCTTCTTGGCTGGTGAAGCAAAGCCCCAGTGATACTGTAGGGTGTTTACACCTTTTGAACAGGAACCTCTTTGGCAATCCAAATCCTCACCTTATAAACAGTCAGGGAAAAAGAAACGTTCTAGGCATTAAAAGAGAACAAAAATCCCGCTGTAACTCTATCCCAGCACAGAGACTCAGGGTCAGCACATTGCTGACATCCCACAGCAGCTCCAGCAGGTCCCAACCCACCAAGACTTCACCAGATCCAAACAGCTGTGGAGAACCAGGGATTAGTTCTTTTCAGGTACTAATTTTCCTCTGATCATCCTCTCTCCTCCAGCAATATAATTCCCAAGTGACAAGCCCAGGGACTGCTCTGGCCCCCAGGACAAGCTGGGCTGCCAAGTGCTGCTGGGTGTGATGTAAAGCAGCTTTTTACACCTGGTCAATCAGCAACAGCACAGGAGGGTTTGGCTGGTACCTGCAGGGAGGGTGGACAATTCAGCTTGAGTGAATGACATCTCAGAGATCAAGCACGAGCAGAGGGAGGGTTTGGAATAATCTGATGTTCCTGTGCATCTTACACGGAGCTGCATTTGCTGCTGCACTGGTTTGTCTGAAGATTGGGTCAACAAGATGAAAGCACAAGGACATCCCACCTGACACCTGAAACTACAGCAGGACCAGCTGGGAATGGGGCAGGAGGGCTGTGCACACACAGCACCCCAGGGAGGTTTGGCAACAGCCCCCCAAGCTGGGCAGGAAAACTTCTCATCACCCAGAGCCACTGGGTTGGTTGCTGGGGGCTCAGGACCCTTCTAACACAGAACAACCTCCCAGCTGCCATGGGCTGAGAGGGAAGCTCTCTGCACAGACAAATAACTGCTTGTGAGCCTGGAAACAGAGGGCAGAAGCAGGTATTTTATGGTAGAAAAGATCTCCAAAGGGTTTCCCCTGGTCTTCCCATCTGAGCATTCTCACAGAGCAGCAGATTTAGTAAAAGGAGGCAGAGGAGCAGTTCAGAAACTCCAAACCTCTGCAGAGACCTTTTCTTTTCACAGCTACCTGCAGTCCATGATCTAAACAACTCCCATGAAAAGAAAGTTTTAGACAAAGGACTTTTGTGGAAATGAGCCATTTCCTTGGAGTTAGCAATGAGTTTGTCTACGTGCCTGTACTTGTCCTGAAAATGTGGTCATGTGTGAGCCCAAACTGTTGAATAACTGCAGGCACAAACTGTGTGCAGCAGCCTGGAATAGCACCCCGGGGACTGCAGCAGCATCAGCACATGCCCAAGGCATTTGCTATCATTCCAGAGAAGATAAGGAGCTTTTGCACCTCTAAAGCCTTTCCTTGACACAAGAATAAAGGGTTTTTCCCTGACAAGTATCCTCAGGAACCGAGGGGACTTGAGGCTTGGTTCCTGTATCGGATTAACCCCGAAGCAGCCTAAGTGTGCCCATGGAAACTGCACATGGCACTTCACAAACGTGCTTTTCCTGTCATTCCCTACAAAGAGAAGCATTTGGGGGAACTGAAGTTGGCTGTGTCATCACAGGCTCACTTGATCATGCTTTTCCAAGAAGTGTTTCCTAAAGGAACACTGACTTTGGCTCAGCTATGAACTGCACCACAGTTGGTTCCTGAGCAGAGCCAAGGGCACTGCAGATTTCCAGCAGGAGCAGGTCAGGGAAGCCCTGCATGGCTGGCAAAGGAGAGGTTTTCTCCAGGATCACACCCCAGCTCCCAAGCCACAAGGCAAAGCAAGAAAGTCTCTATTTACAAGGCAACCCACAAAGCCAGCTCTGTGTAATCAATATGCTGGAGCACATGGCAGATGGGAGCAATGCATGGAGATTAAAATATTAAACTCCTCGTGCAAGACACAGGCAAAGTTTCAAATTCCTGATGAGAAGTGACAGGGTGGGGACAGCCCTGGGAGCACCACAGGACAGGAGCTTGGTTAACTCTTCCCTCGACTGTGTTGGACAAGGAGAGATCCCAAAGAAGCACAGCTGGAGCCTCAGTGGTCTGGCAAGGGGCTGCTGGCTGTGCAAACCTGTTGTCTGTGCCAGAGCACAGACCAAGGAGCCCTTTATTCCTCCTCACATCTGCAGGCAGAGCCTTCCACAGTTTAACAAGCAATTCAACTTACTTGGCCTTTAAGATTTAGACAGATCTCCCTACATCTTACAAAACAAACCTCTGAATACACAGAGAGAGCAGGATGAACAAGATACAATGAGTGTCAAGGCTTGGTGTCTCCATAAACAGCACACAGAGCCCCCCAGCAGCAGAGGATTCTGCTTTCCAACCAGCTCTGAGCAGACCAGCTGTAGCTACAACACAGTGGAGAGGCCACCCACAAATGTTTCTGTGCAAGCCAGACTGCCCAGAGCAGCTCAGAGCAGAGCATTGGGGCTGGAATGTGAACCACTGGAGCATCATTCCATGGGAAATACAGGGAGGTTGGGAACAGAATTACCTCCCACCCCACCAAGGAGCTCGTTGCAGACTTCAGGACCAAAAGGTTTCAGTGACTTGCACAGTGTCCCCTGCATGACAGAGTTCATGTCTCTCTTGCCCTTCTTCTCTACAACAGAAGGTGTTTCCTCACGGAGAGGAGCAGCAGGTTCACCAGGAGCCTCGGGGATCTCCCTCAGCCCTGCATTTTCACCAGCTCCAAGGGACACAACTCCCCTAAGCACACACTGGTCTGCTGTCCTCGTGTCTGGGGTATCTCCTCCAGCTTGCCCACATTCCTTCCAGTGCCCCAAACCCAGCAGCTCCATCCTGCCAAGCTCCCCAGACCATCCAAAGGGCTTCTTGGAAAACATCAGCACCGAGTTCCCGCAGTGCAGATTTTCCCAGGATGTTTGGGAAGTTGGGAAATGATACAGACCCTTCACATGACTCTGCCTACACAAACTGTCCCAGCAGTGATTCCTCCCAGCCTCACACCATTCCCACCCCCTACTGCAGCCACTAGGAAGAGTCTGGGATGTAAATAGGTTTTAAATTCAGGTTTCACCCGGGAAGGGGGGGAGCACAACCCCTGAGGAGAAGGAGATGCTGCTGCAGCTCTTACAGAGAATTCCTTTGCTGCCACTGAACAGAGAAACTAAACATTTCCATTTTTCCTGCCATCCCCCACATACAAGACAGACCAGCAGGACTCCTGCCCCAGACAGCCCCACTGTGTCCCAACTCTGCTCCTCTCAGGAACACCATGACCAATGTACCGGGAAAACCAACGTGGGGAGGAAAACCCAAACCCAAGACAAGCTGAATCCTTGAGATAGAGAGAAATTATAAACCATCTCCAATCTGGTGCCCAGATTAAGGAAACTGATTAAGATAACGTTAACTGTAATCCTTGTGATTAGAGTTCAGAACACAAAGTACTTCAAATCTCTCGAGCTGCGGGGCAGGCTGAGCCCTGGGCACCTCCTAACCAGCTTCAAAGCCAGGCTTGTCTCTCATTTGCCTAAGAGTTTCTATTTTAACTCTTGTGTCCCGCTCTCCTCACTGCTGACAGTGGCAGGGGGTGGGAGGAGGAAAACCAGAGGAATCTGGGAGCAGCTCAGACTGTTGGTCCAGCACGAGGCGAAGCCTGGGAGTGGTGAGGCCATGGGGGGACCTCAGTCACAGCCAGTTTCCCACTACAGAGATGAGATAAATCTGACTCATCTGCTGTGCCAGGGCTTTGTACAACAAAGTACCAGCACTTCAAGCAGCTGGCAGGCAGTGGGGAAACAAAAAAACCCTCCTGCCCCACCACCAGCCTTGGGTGCAGCTTGTGAAGTGGTTTAAAAGATGTAACTACAGCAAACTCTGATTTTTAGTCTTCAGCCATCAACATCCCAGCAGAAATACAAAAGGGCAGGGAAATAGCCCTGTGTGGGTGAAAAAGCCTGCTGGTATCTGACAGCCAGTGCAGATCAGCCCTGCAGGGCAGGGACTGTGCCTCCTCATCCAACACACTGATTTCCTGAGCATGACTTATCACTGCTGAGCTCATTTACCAAAAATGCAACACATCCATGGCAGACACTGCCACGGCCCCTCCTTAAAAGTGGCAGATGGATGATCTGCCCCAGCAGAGCACAGCCAGAGACAGAAAACAGAGCAAGAACACGCAGCTCTCAGAGCTAAAGAACATAAATCTCTGTCCTGTTCCCTCCAAAACACAGAGATGACGTAATCCAAGGAATTTTTGCAGAGAGATTTTTGCTTCCACCACCAGATTAATTTACTTGTGTTATGGTTAATTTAATTGTGTTATACACTACAAAAAACCACTTCAGGCAGCCACCACTATTTAGACTCCACACTGTGCAGACCTGCTCCAAACAGGTCTGGGCAATAGCTGGAAGTGTTCATCCCTGCCAACATCCCAAGCCTACACCTGGTTCTCCCAGGAGACCATCTCCAGCAGAACTCAACAGATGGAAAACTACACAGGCAAAAAGTTCAGCAGGTTACACCAACAAAGCTGCTGCCCAATCCTGCACACGATGAAAACTCAGGGGTATTTAGAACATTTTTGAACAGACATTTAAGTGGGAATTTGAGAGCCCTACTCAGGCACTGTGCAGCTCAAAACATTGGGAAATGGACCTCCCTGAAGTCCACATAAGCTGGAACTTTTGGAAGTTCAGCTGAACATCTCTGAAGAGCGTTCAGCACTAGACTCAAGCGGTTTGGATCCCACCAGCCCTGTTTCTGTAATCCCTGCTCACGCAGGGCGCGGGCTCGCCTGCCAGCACGTGGCACACCACCAGCTGTGACAAGAAAAACACGTCAAGCCCATCAACAACCTGGTGTCTGTTGGCTCTCAGGTCCTGTTACTCACAGGACTTTGGGTGGCCTGGCCAGAAGTCACTTTCCCTGGAGAGGACAAACGTGGGATGAACTGCAGGAGTGACAAGACACATGGAAGGGGCACAGCCAGGGCCAATGCTGCACACGCAGGACATGCCCAGCACTGCCCCCAAGGAGATGAGGGCATGAAGCCCAAAGGCAGTGACTGCTCCCCTGGAGTGGGCTGGCCCTCTTTGCTGTCCTCTCCGAGCTCTCACTCCAACGTGCCAGTCACATGCTCTGCAGAAACTCAGATTTCCACCTCGCTGACAGCTTTATTGTACGTTCTTCTGGCAGGTGACCAAACCACCATTGATTCCTGTCAGCTCAGCTGAGCCAGATTTTATCCTCTCAGATCCCAAAGATCCACATCCTGCAGCAAAGCCTTCCCTTCCTCCCAGGGCCACCAGGCTGAAGCGCTGCTACTCCTCTGCAATAACAACGAGGAGCCCTGAGCAGAGGTCACCAGCAGTGCTCTGCATCCTCTGCCCCACTCCTGGCCCAGAATAAAGGTCAGCAGGTCTCCTTCCACCCCTGTGCACGTATCCTGTGCTGGCCATTGGAGCTGACAGCCCAGCCAGGCTCCTCCAGCAGCTGCCCAGAGCTGGAAATGGTCACTGAGTCCTCAGACTGAGTCACACCCCCACTGCTTTATCTGAACTACTGTTGGTACACCTTGGAGAGGTCTCAAAACAGCCACGGAGCAGATCAAGAGCCCTCAAGGGCACCTTAACCCTGCAGGAGGACAAAAGCTCCAGGTCCCTGCCCACATGGGCACAGCCAGGGCTCTGCCCTCCACCTGCACGTCCTGCTGTGTCCTCCCACCCAGCACCAGGCTGACCTTCAGAGCCTGGGTGAGCACTGCCTGTCCCACCACAGCAGCTCCAGGTGCACAAGAGAGCTGGGTTGTTATCCTGACACAGAACAGCATCGTTCTCTGTCTCCCTCCAAACTCCAACTCCAAAACTAACAGCTGCTTCACATATTTGAAGGTCTGGAAGGGGGAGGAAAGCTCTTCTTCCTGAAAGGCCTTGACCACCAGCAGCATCCCTGGGGCCACCAAAGTCACAAGTCCTGCAGGACCGTGAGCAGCCCAGAGCAGGGGCTGGAGCTCTGTCTGTGCAGAGCAGAGCTGGGACCTGCTCCCTGCCTGTCCCAGCCACCCTCCTGCTCCAAAGAGCCAGGCAGGATGTGGGCCAGAGGATGTGGGCCATGCCAGCTCCATTCTGCTGGGCTCTCTACTAGCCAGGCAATCCCTGGCCAGACATGGGGATGAAAAGAGAGGCCCAATTTCCACATTTGAAGAAAAACACCATTTGCATCTCACAGAACAGCGTGTCCAACTGCCAGGGCTGCCTCTCTCCCTCCTAATAAATCATTAGCCCTGACTGTCCATACTCACTGACCCACAGCATGTCCAAGCTGTGCTAGACCTGCTTTTTATCCTCCAAGATTCCTGCTGGGCACCAGCAAATCACCGACATTTTCCAAGGCATCAGAGTTTCACTAAGCACCACTGCCTTGAGCAAGGAGCAGAACTTGAGCAAACCCACAGCAAGGTTTGGAAAGGAAGATGCTCATTCACCCCCAGAGACACAGGAAGCTGCTCACTAAAACCAGGCTTGACTTTGATACCCCAAAAGAGAAAGGGACTTTGGTTTTCTCAAAGAACTGCAGCTCCCAGCTCACAGGAACTGTCTGCCCAATTCAGGCCAAAATCAAGTTTCTGAAAACCCCAACACAGCTCCAAAACAGGACCTTGTTTTTGGCTGGTTGCTTTGGCAACACACAGCGATCTCTTGGGAAGAAACCAAGGAATGCATCCTAATATGAGCTCCTTCCTTTTCAGGCATCAACAAGCCTTATTACCCAGAGTAAAAGCCACAAACATCCTCTAGGTCAAGAGTAAACAGAACTCTTTCCATTTGCTCCAACATCAGCAACTTCTAAATGCTGTCTATAAAGTCCAACCCTGTGCTTGCTGCCCTGAGCAGGAAGGGAACTGAAAAAAAAAGGGCGTTTCTCACACTACATCACCACATTTGACTTCACCCAGAAACTTGTGTCTCTGCTACTTCTCCTTAAGCTGCATCTTACTTTCCAAAGAGTCCCCATTTGTTTCAGCCTCCTGAGCTCTGCAGTGTAACAGGCAGTTATCGCTTTGCCTTTTGAACTCTCTCCCCTGCTCTCAAACCCGAGGTGTTTGTACCAGTCCTCAGGCAGGACATCCCTCCCCAAGGCTGTCAGAGCTGTGTGTGCATCCTGCAGCACTCAGCACCTCCTCTGCACTGGGGCCAGTTCATGCCAGTAAGCTGATAAGAACATGGGCAGAGAAGCTCCATGACCTGCCCAAGCCACACAAACCCAGCACTGACAGACAAAACAGTTGTTCACCAATATCATGATATTTTCGGTTAGGAAAGGTCCTCTGGAGGTCTCCAGTTCCAACTCCTGCCTTAAGCAGGTCTGACCTGCCAGTTGCTCAAGGCTTTCCCCAGGCAAGTTTCAGACAGCTCCAAGGCTGGAGATGCCAAGACTTCTCTGGGTTCCTGTTCCAGTGTTTGACCAACTCGAAACCAACTCATTTCCTGCGCTGGCCTTGCCCTCATCTCCCTCCCTTTGTTTTGTAATGCTCAGGACAGCTTCCATTTCAGCACCATTTAACTAGTTTTGTTTACTTGAGACTTTGTTCCTTGTGCCCCAGAAACATCCCCTCCTCAGAGAAATCAGGTCCTCAGCTGCTGCATCAGGGGCAGGGCTTGCCAAGAGAGTGGCTGTCCCACAGCATCTGTATCTTCTGCTCCATCCTGAGAGCACCCATAACTGTAACATGTATTGGTATTTTCATCATTTAGAGCACACACCTGATTTGGTGTAAATCCAACTAACACTCCAAACTGAACTGAGCAGAGCCAAGGAAACAGCTGGAAGGAGTTCAAGCCAGCATGTGTTTAAACAGCAGAACAACTCCAGTCTGACCAAGCACTTCCCTGTAGGAGAACAAGGTAAAACTTCATGAGCACTGAGTGAGAATCATCACTCCTGCTCATTTGCTTATTCAGGATCTCAAGGTGCTCGTGCTCCAGACCTGCTGCCTGCATGAGTCACCATCAAATTAACACAGGAAGGAATCTAAGCATTAAGCCAGGGAAGCAGCACTCCTGTGCCTCCCTTCAAATGAGAGGCACCCTGCACTTCCTCAAGTGATAATGCTCAGCACCTCAGGCACCCCTGTGGATTCACTCCATCAGAATCCACTTGGGTTTAGGTAACGGAATGTCAAACAACTCTTCCTGCTCTGGGAAAGCAGCCCCGGGAGCCGGATCTGCCACCTCAGTGCGCTGCTTTCTGAGCCCAACAACTGCCGCCCACTCCTCCTCTTATCACATCCAGATGCGTTCCACCAAGCCCTACAAAGATTAACTCGCAATTCAGGGCTCACAAGGATCCAAGTTAGATCCCAAGCAGTGAGGAAATCTGGCACTCACTCCAACGGCACTTGGAGCAATCGGCGTCTCTCAGATCTTCAGAGCTGTGGCTGCACACCCAGAACGGGCAGGTGGTACAATCCTATCAAGGGGACTTAAGTTCTTGCTGATCTCTTTCTGCCTAATCGAGACCCAATTCCTGAGCCTCTATCAATAGATCACTAATGCTGGGAACACACCAATGCCACGCTGCCCAAGTGACCACGGGGAGCTCAACACGTCCAGCACCTGCTGGCACCCTGAGCAGAGCTGGAGGGAAAGCAGCTCAGACCACCGCCCTGACTTCCAGAGTATCTGAAATGTTTTACTTTCTGCTATTGTATCTCCAAGAGGGGATGAGGTGGAAGATCCCCCCCTCAGCTGCTCCGCAGAACAGCAACCAGTGCCCCTCCCTGGGAGCAGCCCCCGGTTCCCCCAGTGCCCCCTCC
>JAOXXN010000220.1:1680083-1691129 GCA_026770055.1 Myrmophylax atrothorax | reverse complement strand
AGGTCACCTCTGAGCCTCCTCTTCTCCAGGCTGAACACCCCCAGCTCCCTCAGCCTCTCCCCACAGCACTTGTGCTTTTACATTTGAGTGAAAGTAACTTGCTCAAACATCTCAGAGTTCAGGGGCATTGCTGGACATAACCTGTCCTTCTCCACAGTACCAGACCCAGGTCCAAAGCCTGTTACTTGGGTGTTTTCTTTTGTTTCCTTTCCAGAAAGCTGCTGCTGCCTCCTTGCTCACAGCTCTGCAGGAGCACAGGGAGGAGTTGCAGCTGAGCAAAGGAGCTGGAAATGAAAATGTGCCTCAACTCTGAGGGGAAACAGTAAAGATCCCAAAAGGGCACTGACTCCCAGCCCTGCAGAGCTCAGGTTGTTGTTCCTTGGTGTCACACCCCAGTTCCAGGAATAGTGTTATTAAAGGACAACAGGAAATACTCAGCAGGAAAAGCACAGCCCCTTCGGTTCATTTGGGTCCAACTCCAGCCTGGTGCCTGGGATGGGGCACACCAAACTCCCTGGGTTCCTTCAGGCACCCCCACCTCAACACCCAGCAGGGTCAGGTCTCATTTGGCTCAGGGGCACAGCAGGCACAGGGGGCAAGATCCCCTGCTCAGGGGCCTCGCTTGGCTGTGCTTATCTGCCAGCTTTTTAGGGCATTTCAGAGGTCAGGGCAAAGGTCCCTGTCCTTGAATTCCCAACTGTGCCCCAGCTCCACCTTAACAGCACCTTGTGGTTGTGACTATATGGCTACAACAGAGATTTAGCATTAAAAATATTAATTAAAAAAACTATCTCATAACCCCACACTTCCTGTTGAAGCTTTTTGAACCCCCTGATGTGCATCTGAGCTGGTCCCGAGCCAGAGGCCAGGGGGTGGTGGCAGTGCCCAGTCCCTGGCTGCTGGCAGTGCCCAGTCCTTGGCTGCTGGCAGTGCCCAGTCCTTGGTTGCTGCACCCCCACAGCTCCCTGTCCCCAGGTGAGAAACATTCCCCAGGTACAACTCAACACACCCCTGAGTGACCAGGGAGGAAAATTCCACTTGGCCACCCCCCCGGACAGTGGGGCACAGGGCAGAGGCTGTGCCCAAGGGGCAGCTGTATGGACTGGCTGAAGCACAGGAGGGGCCGCCCGGGACACGGGGCCAGCACTTGGGGACACAGGGCCAGCACCTGGGGACACGGGGCCAGCACCTGGGGACAAGGGGCCAGCACTTGGGGACACAGGGCCAGCACCTGGGGACACGGGGCCAGCACTTGGGGACAAGGGGCCAGCACTTGGGGACACAGGGCCAGCACTTGGGGACATGGGGCCAGCACTTGGGGACAAGGGACCAGCACTTGGGGACACGGGGCCAGCACTTGGGGACAAGGGGCCAGCACTTGGGGACACAGGGCCAGCACTTGGGGACAAGGGGCCAGCACTTGGGGACAAGGGGCCAGCACATGGGGACATGTGGCCAGCACATGGGGGCAAGGGGCCAGCACTTGGGGGGACAGGGCCAGCACTTGGGGACAAGGGGCCAGCATTTGGGGACATGTGGCCAGCACTTGGGGACACAGGATCAGCACTTGGGGACACGGGGCCAGCACATGGGGACATGGGGCCAGCACTTGGGGACAAGGGGCCAGCACATGGGACATGTGGCCAATACTTGGGGACACGGGGCCAGCACTTGGGGACATGTGGCCAGCACTTGGGGACACAGGGCCAGCACTTGGGGACAAGGGGCCAGCACTTGGGACATGTGGCCAATACTTGGGGACACGGGGCCAGCACTTGGCCCCATCGGGTTGTTGGAGGTCTCTCTCTCTCTCTCTGTCTCTGCTCAGCAGTGCAGGTGGAGAGGCCTTTCCTGCTGAAGGTTTATAGGCCATTAAGGGTTGTGACTAATCACCAGTTTCCTTGGGATGCTGAGATAAGGAAGGAGGATTGGAATGCCCAGTTAACCGAGTTATTGTCCCTGCTCTGGGAATATGGGGCAACTTGTGATGGGCCTTATCTGTCCTTATCTGTGTCACTTCTAAGGACACTCTAAAAGCAATACAATACTGTGAAAAATTATTGGGTTGTATTAGTTCTTTAATATTTACTAAACATTTATGAAAGAAGCAATGTAGTTTCTCTTCAGATGGATTTTTTACATTTAATGTCCAGAGTGTTTATTCCTTCCAGTCTTTACATTTCTCACACTGACTGACAGTAGGCTGGGCTGAAGTTATTTCTGAACCAAAGCTGGTTCCTGCTCTTTGACAGCTCATGCTGTGCCTCAGGAAGAGGTTATCTCACTCTCAGCTCTGCTAATTACACTGCAGGATCACCCCAATCAGGTTCACGGCCATTAAACCACCCCTTGACTCACTCAGCTCCCATATGTGATACCATTAACAGGCTGACTCGCCCACAAAAGTTTCCAGTTGCCTTTGGCTTGTGTTTCCACAATGAGAATTAAAAAACACTTCCATGGAAGATGCAGAAAGCCACAGATCTGCTGTGGGCAGTGGGACAGGATACAGGATCACAAACAGCTCTTTACAGATGATGTGGAAAAGGATGTTGCCACTCAGTACCCCCCAGGAGCATCCTGGCATCCCTGGGAAGGGCTGTCTGTGCCATCACCCCCAGGGGCTGGCACAGCAAAACCAGGGGCACAGAGTGACTCAGTTTTACCTGCACCTGCAGGTCCCTGTCCTGGTGTTGGCAGTGGGGCCTGATGACCCAGAGAAGGAGGACACACATGGAGGGCTCTAACAGTTGGTGCCAACTGCAAAGATCCCCAGAAGGACTTTTTTGCTCACACAGTAACATCTCTTATCCTGGACTGACAAATGGATAATACACAGGTGTGACTCAAACTGGGTTGTGATGGTTGAATGTCTCCACTTAGACCAAGAGGGAGCCTGTAGATCCATCTCCAGTGGGATTAAGGATGGGCTGGGATTAAGGATGGGCTGGGATTAAGGATGGGCTGGGATTAAGGATGGGGCTGGGATTAAGGATGCACTCCCATCTCCACATCCTGCCAGGCTGCTGTTTAAACCCAGCATTTTCCATCCTTTCAGCTAACCCAGCTGTGGGAAGGTGCCAAAGCAGCCCTGCAGTCCCTGCCAGCAGAGCCTGGGAACAGGAACTCCCAGCCACAGGGCACCAGCAGCAGCAATTTGTGAGGTGGGGCTGTGCCAGCTCTGGAGAGATGCCAGGCAGCAGGGACACAAGGCCAGCACTGCCCCACACTGCCCATGGCAATGGAGGGGAGCAGGGACAGAGCTGTGTGTGAGGAAGGAACACACACACACCAACCCCTGGAGCAGGAACCCCGTGCTGAGCTCCAGGAAACAAGTCCAGGCTGAGAAATAAAGAACAAATTGCCCCCTGCAGTGCCCTGTGCAGAGGCAGAGCAGAGCCCCTCCACAGGGCACAGGTGGCTCCAGGGGCACTGGGAGGCAGGATGGGGTGGGATGCCAGGGGTGCCCACAGCAGAGTCCTCCCAGGGGCAGGAGGAGCTGCCTGGGGGCCTTTTGCAGGCAGATGTTTGGCTGGAGCTGGATTTTTCTGGGTTTGGGGTTTTATTAAACACAGGAAGGGATTCTCTGGGAATTCAGGTGTTCCCCACCCCAGGCCCAGCTCAGCTGCAAAGTGAAGCTGCTGCAGCACCAGGAGAGGAGCAAAAAGCTTTATCTCAGTTTTCTACTTAATTCTACTCCCTCAGGCAACTTGAATTTTTGTCTTGCCTTTCCTTCCCAGTCAAACAAGAGGAAAAGAGTAAAAACTCTCTGAAAACCCCTGCACAGGACAAGTGCCACATCCACGAAGGCAAAACGATCCCTCCAGGCCTTACAGGTGAGGGAACATTCCCTGCAGGCACCAGAGGAGATGCCTGGGGTCAGCCCCAGCAGGTGATGCCCTTCCTGCCACCCTGGATCCAGGGGAGATGCTGCAGGGACACACAGGGGGCTGTGCCCTGGCATTCCCAGGGGAGATGCTGCCGGGACACACAGGGGGCCGTGCCCTGGCATTGGCATTCCCAGGGGAGATGCTGCAGGGACACACAGGGGGCTGTGCCCTGGGAGGCTGCAGGGGCACACAGGGGGCAGGGAAGGGGTGCTCAGCCTCAGAGATGTCCTGGCTGGGACGATGCCAGATGCTGGCAGCGAGGGCACACCCAGAGCTCATCATCCTTCACTGACTGGTCCCACTGAGGAAGTTCCAGGCTCTATTTTTACCTCTAAAGTTTAAATAATGACAATTTTTCTTCTCCTCTGCTGACCCCTTCCCTCCCCAGCAGCCTCTTGAAAAGCTCAGTCAGCGAAAAGGGGCAAGAAATGTGTTTTCCTCTGTCACCAAAGTTAATTCCAACGATGCTGCTCCACACAGGATGTCAAACATCACAACCCACTTCCAGTCACAGCTCTGAGAGTTATTTCCTCTCCTTAGGCAACTGAAGGCTACAAAGGAAATCATATGCTCATGTCACACACATCACAAACTATGAGGAATAGAGATCTTTGGAGGGAAATGCATTCAGCAGTTCTCACTCTCCTCTGAACTGCACCAGGAAAAGGCCCTGGTGTCCATTCCAACACACACCTGCCTACAGAAGCTACTGCACAATCCCCTTCCACTTTGCACCCCGAGTTCTCCAAGTGCTCAGTGAGGATTCACAACAGTTCTACAGAGAAACCACTCCAGTGGGTACAGAAATGGGCCCTTTGGGGTTAAATAAGAGTCTCAAGAGTTCCACAATGCTACATTCATGCTACCAAGTTCACTGAACTGGGATTTGACTTTAGGGGAGAGAAAGGAAGAACAGTTTGAAATTCTCCAGTCAGGAGGTGAAAGGGTCAGAAAGGGAGAGAGTTTTGTGTCAGCATTTTAATCCTCCCACAACCATTTCCTTCTCCTCATGACGTGACTTTGTGCTCTCACTGCCCCTCTGGCTCCCACCTCTCACTGCAGAGCTGGTGGAAGCCACAACAATAAATAACAATTGGCAAAAATTTCCATCTGGCATTTTCTTCCCAAAGCTACAGACTGCTCTCCCCTTCCCTACAAAGTCTGGCAACCCTGCCTGAGTCCAGGGATGAGATGTGGCTCCCAAAATTCCCCAGGTCAGGGCAGCTCCCAGCCAGGGGAGGCAGCACCCACCCCTGTGGGCTTCAGGCTGTGGCTTTCAATGCCTTTAAACCACTTCTCTCCACCTAATTCCTCTCCTTACTCTATGTACATTATTTCTTCACAAGTTTTGCTATAAAACTGCCATAAATGAAAAGGACTCAGCAGTTCTAGCCAGGGACCTGCTCCCCAAAATCACAACCACAGGTATGGCACAGGGGAAGGAGGACTCTACAGATCAGAACAGATACTTCTTTTTGGAAGTAGTTAAAAGAAGGTTTGTACATGTATTTTCCTTCACTTCACAATCAACTAGTTTTAGATAACAGGAAATCAGGAAAACAAGGTAATCCTTCCCTGTTACTTTGTAAAAGAAATAACTTGTGCCACCTCCCAGAATTGCCAGTGACCTACACAGATTCTAAGTACTATTTATCTCCTAAAAGGACAATAGAATGTGAAAAAAACCCTCTTTCCCAAAACAAAAAGCACCCCCTTGTCCAAAAAGCACATGACCTGATCAAACAAAAAGTAAAGAGATTCCAAAATGTATCATCAAATACCCAGACCTGGGTTCTCAGAGCTTCTGCCCTGCTCAGGAAGGGAAGGGAACAGCTCAGGTCAAGAAAAAGGTCTTTTAGCACTGGCCAAGAGGTGGTTTCTGCACAAACAAGTGGCAATCAAGTGAACACAGGGCAGATTCAAACTCCTGCTCCAACCCTGTTCCTCCAGAGGCATTTCTGCCAAATGCCTCAGTGCAGCCCCCCTGGAGGGGCCCACCAGCTGCTCCAGCAGCAGGTCAGGCAGGGAGCTCCTCTGCCAACACAGCAAAACACTGGCATCAACAGCTAATTACCATGGCTATTAATTTCTAACTCATTTTTATACCACAGTGAGCCTGGCAGAGGCTTCCCAGCCAGGCCTCACATTTCTAACCTAAAGTATTTCAGCAAAACTAAAGTCCCAATAGTTTTGCAAAGCAGCAAAAGAGAAAAGTCATTAAGTTGTGGCTAATTAGAGGAGAACTCTACATTCGTGAGAGCACATACAGTTAGTGCAACACAGCTACTCTGACAGGAACCAAACCAATGCTGCAGACATGCAGGGTCTGCCAGGTTATGTTCAAACCATGGTTGCTGGTGATTAAATATGTCTACAGAAGATATATTACCATTCTGAATATATTTTCAAGCAGACCAGAAATACCTCATCTATTGGTTATGGTGTGTTATTTTTGAACTAATTAAATATTGGGAGGGATTTGAGCCCTCCCTCCCTCGCTATAAAAATTGCACTTATTTTTCTATGAAACAAACCAAAAAAAGATTTCAACTCTATATCCCAGTGTATATTCACATGGAGACTGGGTTGTCTTGCTCTAAGCTTGCAGGAGTAGGTGTAGCAGTCCTTGCTCTCCAAGCTGCTCAGCACAGAAGGTCTCCTGAGGACAACCCTCTGTGCTCTGCTGACTCCTCCATCGTAGTGCACGGGTAACTGGGTTTATTTGTGTAAGAAAACCTGAGCTTCAAAAGTCTTTTAAAAGGACCTGGAATCCAATCTGGCCCATTGTGACCCAGAACAGCTCAGTTCTGCCAGGAACTCTCTCCTGTCGTGGTTGCTCCTCCCGGGCTGGACCTCAGCCCTGCCCTGCGGTGTCTCCTGCCCGGAGCTCCCTCTGGCCACGCTGCCAGGGCTCCTCCTGCCCTCCCGCTGCCTCCTGCGGGCTCTGAAGGGCTCCCTGTGCCAATAAAAAAGTCTCTCTGCAATCAGCATGACTTCTTGGACACGGGTGATGAGCTTCCTCCTGCCAAGCCTTGTGCAGCTCACAAAATGTCATCGTAGTCCAAGAGCTTGGAGTGCTGGCGGGTCTTCCACAGGCGGTAAAGGCGGAAGTCAAAGTAAGTCTCGATCATCTGCTTACCTGGAGGGGAAATGAGGCAGAGGGGTCACACCCTGAGCACCAGGGAGAGGCCACAGTGGCATGAAACCACCGTGGGAGGGCACAGGAACCCCCCTCGGGCACCCAACTGGGCACGCGGAGGTGCCCGTGAGAACCAAACTCTTTTCAGAGCTCCTCAACCATGAGTGGCTCCTTCTAATCCCCTGGCAGGGTTTGGCCACGGGGGAAGGAACTGAGCACAAAGTCTGTCTCCAGACTTTGACCTCTCTGCTCTGAGTGCAGATTTGGGGCCAGGGGCTGGAGAGGATCAGCCAACAGAGGCACAGGGACTTCAGAAACCACAAACCAAGAGTTAACTCCTTGTAAAGGTTTGGGGGAAACACTAAAAATAATTAACACTGAAAATTCAAATAAAAATACAGACTTTTTTAAAATTCCCAGGCCATATCTGCCCTGCAGGATTGTCTCTGCCCCCACCAATGAGCTCCCAGGACCCACCAGTGCCAGCCCCTCTAATCCAAGGGGGTCTCACAGGCAGGCACAGAGCAAAGGCTGTGCCCAGGAGGCAGTGGGTGCATTAGAAAACACAAGGGCAAACAAGCCTGCACTCAGACAGGGCTCAAGGAGGGGATTTTCTCTTGGGAGGCCTGATTAGGATTAGTTGGAGATGACTTTGCACAGGATTAGGAGGGTACACTACCCTGTTAGTGCGTCCCAGACTGATGGAGGGGATCAATTCCCAGCCTCCTGAGCAACCAGCTGCTTAATGCCTGGCCTGCTGAGCTGCCCACAGAGCTGGCACCTTCCCTGCAAGCTGCTCTGGCACTCATGGGCAAGCACGTTCCCTGTGGGAGCTGTGCCAGCCCAGCCCTTGGCAGGACACGCACAGAGAACGGGGAAGCTGCTCCAGAGGGGTGGGAACTGGAGGAGCTTTGAGGTTCTTTCCAACCCAAACCAGTCTGAGGCTGTGAATCCCTGAACTCCACTCCTGCACATTCCTGTGCTCCACTCCTGCACATTCCTGAGGGTGAGGGGAGTCTGGGATAACCCAGAGGTGCTGAGGCCACCTGGGAGCAGCTGAGGAGGCACCCAGGGCTCAATGGGTTTATTTGCCAAGAGGGCAAAGTGCTACAGCAAAGATCCAAACCAGGGGCAAATTCAGAATGTGCTGCTTGTAAAACCACACCAGTCACTGACACTGAGCAGAGAACAGCAAAAATCCTGTAGCCCCTTGAAATATCTTGAGCTACAGGTAAAAAAGGGAAATTATCCAGAGTGAGCTGTGCAATGGCTCTGATGGGTCATATCCCAGTTGCCTGTGGAGGACACAACTCTCTCAGAGCCCTGGAGACCTGGCTAGAGGAGAGGTGTCTGCTCCATGGGCACTTCTCCCCCAGATTCCTCATGGCCTGGTATTGGCAGATGTCCAATACTCAGCTTGGAAGAAAACAAAGACCCTGGCAGGGCTTCAGGGAGCTCAAAATTGCTTTTTCAGGTGAATGTCCCCCTAAGGGAGGCAGGTTGGTAGGGAAGGTGTGTGCTCTGCAGGCTGGCTGGGAAGGTGTGTGCTCTGTACAGAAATAGATTACCTTGAGCTGATAGTTCAAGTGGAGACTCAAAGGCAACCCTATAAGGATTCATTAAGTTTTTCAGATTCTGAAATAGCTGAAAGGAAAACACATCAGAGTTAGCAGCTGAAAACAGTGAGGACTCCTGGGCATTCAGAATAGCCAATCTCTGCTCCCTCCCTTTAGAAAACCTTTCACTCATGTCCTTTAAAACATCTGGCTCATTAGCTAATAAATGAAGTGATTTGAATGACTGTTCTTCCCAAAGGTTTCTGTCTTTGTCCTTCCTGTCACTCCTTTCCTGCCCTGCCCTCTGGGGGATGCAGAGGGTGACTCTCCCACTCCCAGCCCCCTGGCACACCCACCAGCCTGTCCCCCCCAGCAGAAGGGGCAGGTTTGGAGCTCACAGGGTGACTTTCCCCTCCCTGGGCCCAGCAGACACTCCCAGGGGACCCAGGAGCTCCCACCTTCTCCCCATTGGGGTTTCCAAGAACATAGCAGCCCATGATGTGGATGATATTTGGTTCAGGATTGACTTTACTCATCAGCCTGCTCAACCTCTTCCAGAAGCTGGAAAAAACGGGAAAAAAACCAGAATAAAACAGAACACATAATTAAAAAATAAAATCTGTCTCCTTCCAGGTGTGATTAATCCCCACATCACCCAGAATGAACCCAAGGCTTGTAGCCTGGGCAGCATCTGCTCAGGAAAAACCACTGGATCCCAGACAAGGAAGAGCAGGGGCACAGCAAGGGCCTGAGGAGCAGGTCCAAGTCATGTGGTAGAGGAGGAGGAGTGGCCCATTGAGCCCTCCAAGGTGAACAGAAGGGAGCAAAGTCCACCAGCACTGCTTTTAGAGGGACAGTTTTTCTAAGCAACCCCTCCAGTTTCTTCTCTCCCATTTCCATCAACAACTGCCCTTTGTAATCAGGAGGTTATCAGTGCACTGTTCAGTTCCAGGGCAGGAAACCAGCAGGGAACACCTGAGCAGGTTGTTGTTCTCCACAGCAAGAGAGACAACACCAAACCAGGCTGCTCCACACCAGCCTGTGCTTGGTGCTGACCACACTCAGAGCCTCTTCAGGTGTTGTGACTGTCCCCAGGCACCTTGTGGGGTGTGAAACACCACTCAGAGCCTCTTTAGGTGTTGTGACTGTCCCCAGGCACCTTGTGGGGTCACAAACACCACACTCAGAGCCTCTTCAGGTGTTGTGAGTGTCCCCAAGGCACCTTGTGGGGTGTGAAACACCACCCTGGGCAGCCTCAGCTTTCCCCAGCACAGCCTCCCAGGGCCACACAGGCTGCATGGGGACCTTCCCTGCCAAGCTCCCAAGTTTTCAGCTGTGTGTTCACAGCTTTCTGAAGATCCCTGATTGATCACCCTGGGAGCAGTTTAGCCTGGAATGTGCTCAGAGTCGTGGATGTGCAAACGTGCTGAAAGCTTTCACAGCCACTGTTTGTGCCAGAGCATGAGATTGCTGAGCAGATGTTGGGTTTAATACTCATTGCCAGCAAAAAGCTGTGTGGGAACAGGTTGGTGTAACATCCTCTGTCAGCCAAGGAAGTCTGAGCCAGCACAAGGCAGCAAAACAGGCAAAGCTCAGCTCTGCAAGGAGAAGCAAAACTGCTCAGCAGCCCCAGCTGAGAGGCTGGCACGTTAGTGAAAAGCCTCCTCAGGCACGGGCTGGACTTTGAGCAGGCTCTGCAGAGACAAATCCCAGTTCCCCCTGACCTGAGACAGCTGGGGGGAACACTCTGGATTTCTGCCATTAGTTGCCTGCTTAGCAATGCTACTGCAGGGACTGCTGAGCACCAGAGGCTTGAGGTTCTGGTTTCTGGTCAGCAAAGGCTTTGTTAGGAGAGGAGATACCCTTTTTTTTTTTCTCTTTTTGTAGTGTCTTGTCCAGAGAGACACCAACCAGCAGAGAGAAGCAGAAATCTGCTGGTGACCAGGGCTGCAGCACCCCAGGGACAAGCTCAGCTGCCACCGTGGCATCTCCCCCTTAATGAGCTGTAAGATGCAATTAGCCCCTCCTCAGCCTCCTCCAACCCTCACCAGGCCACCCCAGCTCCTGCCTGGCCATGCTGCAAACACTGAGCAAAGCCAGCAGGGGAACTCCATGCAAACCCAAACCACAGCCCAGCACTCACAGGATCAGATCTTCCTCCTTCTCCACTTTGGCAAAAGTGGCCACTTTGTTCTTTAACAAGTACAAGTGCCCGGGACCTCCCTGCAAGAGAGACACACAGATGGGAACCCTGAGGAAAACCAGCCTGGATGCATTTGCTGTCCCGCCCAGCCATTCCTAGAGGTGCCACAAGGGAGCAGGGCAGTCCCACGGTGGGCACTCGCTCAGGGAACATCCACACATGGGCAGTGTGGGGTTGGACTCCCTGTGGGGAGAGGCTGAGGGAGCTGGGGGTGTTCAGCCTGGAGAAGAGGAGGCTCAGAGGTGACCTCAGCACTGT
>JAOXXN010000220.1:1238850-1255059 GCA_026770055.1 Myrmophylax atrothorax | reverse complement strand
CCAGAGAAGCTGTGGCTGCCCCATCCCTGGGAGTGTCCAAGGCCAGGTTGGACAGGGCTTGGAGCAACCTGGGCTATGGAAGGTGTCCCTGCCCATGGCAGTAGCGGGAAGGAGGTGACCTTTGAGGTCCCCTCCAATCACAACCAGTGTGTCATTCTGTGACCACCCCAGGAATGTGTGTGCTGGCACGACTGGGGTGGCAGTGGTGAGAGAGCAGCCCTGGGCTCTGCTGGGCACCAGCTCAGGGCACTGGAGGTGTCAGGCTGAGTGTGTGTCCTCACTGGGACACTGTAGCTTTGCAGTGCCACACAGACCCCTCAGTGTGTGCTGGGTCCTGCACAGAGGGGCAGGTCTGAGGTCTGGGGGCTCCTCCTGGGATGTGGTGCCATTCTCTGGGAGCTCCTCAGATATCTGAGAGCTGCAAAGCCATCACGTCCCCCTTGGTGGCATCTGCTGGGGTGACCATGAGCTCTGCTTGTCCAAACCCTTTGTCATCTCCTTGTGCTCCTGGGGCTGGGTCTCAGCCTGGGGGGATCATCTACAGGGGGGAGCTGGGGGCAAAAGAACCTCTCCCTGCAGATAATCCCTGGCTGTGACAGGGCCCCTTTGGGGCTGGTGTTGGCCACCCTGGGCCCTTCTCTGCAGCCCTGTGTTTCCCCCTGCTCTCCCCCAGCACGGTGTGGGGTGTCCTGGGGCCGTGGCCAGCTCAGGGCAGCTCCTGAGCACACCCCACCTGCAACAACATGTTTTTCCCAGCGCTGGGGGCGGGCAGAGAGCCCCTGGCAGCCACTTCAGTCGCTGGTTTTATCTGTGGCAAACGCCCCCTTCGCGCCATCTGCATCCTCCTTTCCCAGCACCGGGAGATTAAACCCTGCTTTCTCTTTGTAAATATTGGCAGGGCCGGGGCAGCCTCCCTGAATGAAAACAATGGTGTGGAGACCAGTTCCCAGCACCAGCCCCGAGCTGGGCAGAGTGTGCAGGGCCTGGCACAGCCCTGTGTTCACCCCCTTCCCTGCCCCAGCCTCCCCAGGGGTGGGCAGCTCGGTCCTCGGCATGGACTGAGCCATGAGCTTTATCCCATCTCCCAGTCCCTCATCTGGCTGGATCCCAAAGGGCTTTGCAGGCAGGACCCTGGGTTTGGAGGGTGCTCAGCCCCTCAGGGTGGGGGTGCCTCTTCCCCCAGCACAGCTGGATGTTACCTGGGGGCAGCAGGTTGTGGTGCCACAACCGTAGGCGTGGGACAAGCAGTGATGGGCACAAACTGAAAGAGGGGATACTTAGGTGAGATATTAAGGAGATGTTTCTTGCTGTGAAGGTGGTTGGACAATGGTACAGGTTGCCCAAGGAGTCTGTGAATGCCCCAGCTCTGACAGTGCCCAAGGTCAGGTTGGACAGGTCTTAAAGCAACCTGGGCTAGTGGAAGGTGCCACTAGCTGGGGATATGGGACTAGGTGACCTTTAAGGTCCCTTCTAACCTCTCAATATTCTGTGATTCCATGGAAGAGGGAGAAACAGAGCTCTTCCCTTGGGAAATGTGTGTTGGAGAGATTAAATGTCACTGTGAGGGAATAAAGGGCTGAGATCTCACTACACAAAAATGACAGTAAAATATGCCCAGATTGGATAAATGCAGTTTTGACTGATCATGTTCCCCCTCAGCCTCGCCCACCTTGGGGTGGTTGCCTTTCTCTGACTTTTGGACCAGGGGGCAACTTCCTCTCCTGGCTTTAATATTGCCAGTGGCTGGGGCAGGGAGTCTGCAGCTGGCTGAGGAGGAGACAGGGAGGGAAGGAAAGGGCACTTTGTTCTCAACAGGCAGCAGGAGCTGAGCGTGGCTGGATGTAAATTCAATCAAAGAGATGGGCTGTAATTGAATCAGTGAGGGGCTGCAGGGCAGGGGTAGGTGAGCTGTGTGTCTGTCACCAGCAAGGGGACATGAGATGTCCTTGGAATTGCTTCCAGCCTCGCTCCAGGGGAAGCACAGGAGCTCTCCTTGCAGCTGCACTGATGGATTTTAGGCTCTGCTGAGTTCTTGCTCCCTTCACTTCTGGCCCCAAGTGCAGGGAAATGGCAGCCTGGGTTTCCATGCCAGCATATGGTGCCCATCCTCTCCTCTGAGGGCAGCAACAACTGGGTGCCTTCCTGGGGGTGAGTGGGTAGCCTGGGGAACTGCTGGCAAGGGACTGGGAGACACTGGGACATCTGGGCTGGGAAAGGGCCCTGTGGCACTCCAGGGATGTTCCCAGCATCCCTGCCACCCAGGATCTGGGGGGTGAGGGGCAGCCCCACCAGCACGTGGCCCTGAATCCCAAACCTCTGCTCATTCTGAAGGTGCTCAGGGATTTTTGTGCATTGTCAGTGGCTAAGCCTGTTTCTGCTGTGGGGATCAATGTGGTGATGTCCAGACTTGAGAAACTCAACCCTTGTCTTTCCTGGGAGTCTCCTTGGAGGTGCAAAGGGCTGAACCAGAGCTCCCTTTCCCTGGGGGTGGCGTGGGAGCTTGGTTTATTTACCACTTCAGAAGGGATTTTGGATGAAACGTGAATGAACTCCCATCCAATGCAAACAGTGATTTAAATGGTGTGACTAAAGAGCATTTCCCCTTTTGGCTGTGTTGTGTCTCTGGAGTCACAAAGCTGCAGGTTCTCTCTGACCTTGCTGGGAAAAAACAGGCTATTGGGGACCTGCCCTTCTGGAAGGAAATTCTGGGGGAAAGGAAAGGCCTTTTTCATTCCCCTTAGTGAAAGACACATTTTTCTTTCTTAGCAGTTTCTCCTAAAGTCCTTCTTTTGTTTTTTTTTCTTTTCTTTTCCCATCTGACCACAGAAAGAGACAATCCAGCCTTGGGAATTTCTGGACCCTTTTTAAAGCAAAACCTGTAAAATCCCAGCAGGCAGCAGATGTTACTGGTGCTTAATTTTTAGTATGACAGTTGAGCAGTTTGAGGGCTGGGAGACAGTTCCTGAGAGAACTGGGTTAGAAAATTCCTTAAATGAGTGAGATTTGGCCCAAAGAAAACCTGCCCAAGAGGAACAGGTCTGTATCAAAAAGGATGTGTGCAGGGAAGGGGCTGTGGCACAAGAGGAGGTGGGATCAGCTGGGATGACTTCCCTTCATTGCTCTTAATTCTTTCCTTGCTTGTGGACAGTGTGTGACCAGAGCTGGAGCTTCATCCCCAAATCCATCCTGATGTGGGCACTGAGTGAGGAGCAGAATGGGGAGGCTGGTCTGGAGCTTCATCCCCAAATCCATCCTGATGTGTGCACTGAGTGAGGAGCAGGATGGGGAGGCTGGTCTGGAGCTTCATCCCCAAATCCATCCTGATGTGTGCTCTGAGTGAGGAGCAGGATGGGGAGGCTGCCCTGGAGCTTCATCCCCAAATCCATCCTGATGTGTGCACTGAGAGGAGCAGGATGGGGAGGCTGCCCTGGAGCTTCCCTGAGCTCAGTTTCCCTCCTGGCCCCACCCAGCCCAAAGGCTCTCGCTCTCATCCCTTCATGCTCCAGTGCCTCATTTATGTTTGCATACGGCAAAGGGCAATTTCCACCCTCTAAATTAGCTCAATAGACACATTTCCACTCTGGTGGCTCAGGCTGCAGAGCTGCTGGTGCTCTGCCCGTGCTGTACCTGCTGCTTGGGCAAGCAGAGTCAGCTCCCCTGCACCACTCAACCCTCTCCCCCTCTCTGGAGGAGATGCCACTGGGAGCTGATTTCCCACCTGCTTGGCTTAGTGGTGCCCAGAGCAGAGCACCCAGGTGTGAGCTCTCCTGTTAGACCCCCACTCCTCTGCCATGGAGCGTGGGGAGCAAGGAGTTTGCAACCAGAGCCGGGGTCTGCGACACACAGCTAATGACCTTCTCTCTGCCTGTGTTTCCTTTACGTCAGAAGTCGGAGTGCTTATTAAGTTTGGAGGCTTACTCCCAGGAGCAGAAGAAGAGGATCTGCTGGTGTCTGGCTGAGAACATCACCAAGCAGCAACATCCGGCAGCAGCTCCTACGGAGGGCAAGGTAAGAGCCGAGCGGGAGCTGGGAAACACTCGGAGCGTCGGGGGCTCTGCCCGTGCAGGGGCTTTGCTCTGGTGATGCTCCCTCCAGGTGGGCTGTGCTGGAGGCTCTTTGTTTGCCAGGTGAGGAGACAATTTGAATCCAGGCACTGCTGTGGCTGCGGCTTCCTGCCCTGCTCCGGGAAGCAGTTACTGCATTTGCATCGTGGGCTGGGGCCGACACCTCCCAGCATCTGTGTTTGGACAGCTGAGCCGGCGCCCAGCCTTCCCCAGGGCTGAGGGCAGGGGCAGAGGGTCCAGCTGGCATCTCTGGCTCCTGGTTAAAGCTGAGGTCATGGGAGTAACAGTGCAGAGATCTGCCCCTTCTGTGCAACCCTGTGGGCTCAGGCGTTTGATCTGGAGCCCACAGGTGGCCCCAAAGCACAGGGGTTATTTGGTGAGTGCTGTTTTCATACCCAGTGAGGCAGCCCCGGCACTTTGCCCACACTGAGGAGCTTCAGCCTGGCCCGAGAGCACTGGCTCAGCAGCTCTGACTGAGAAATGTGTGCATGGAGGTTTGGAAGCACTGGCAGACAAACCCGGCACTTTGCCCACACTGAGGAGCTTCAGCCTGGCCCGAGAGCGCTGGCTCAGCAGCTCTGACTGAGAAATGTGTGTGTGGAGGGTTTGAAGCACTGGCAGGCACAGCTGCCCTGGGTGGGTGCTGTTGACACCCCTGTCTGCCTGGCTTTGGGGCTGGGGCTGCCCCCATGGAGCCCTCTGGGGCAGTGGCAGCCTCTGCTGGAGTCACCTCGTGCCCTGGGCATCGGGCTGGGGTTGTTGGTGGGTGACCCACTGCTCTGGGAGAGGAGAAACACACTGAGCTGTTCGAAGAGCTTTGTGCGAGGCAGATGGGGATCCCGAGGGCAAAACCCCCCGGCTCCCTCCCTTGGCTGTGTGTGGTGTGGGGCAGCTCCTGCCCCACGTGCCCGTGTGGGTGCAGCCCCGGGGTGGCCCCGAGGAGGTGACTCGCTCTCGGTACCCGCGGGCACAGCAGGAGCCGGGGGCAGAGTGACGTGGCTTTTGCTCTGCAGCCTCCCAAACTGGGTCAGCACAAACATCTCTGCAGGAGACAGAGCCTCCGGATTCCTTTTCCTGCACGTTTCAGGCAGACCAAAATAGCAACAGCTCCCAGAGCCTGAGAACATCCTACCAGGCAAACCTCCCGCCCCGCCAACGGCCCCAGGCGGCTGATTCACCGCGGTGGGTTTGCTGTGCTGCATCCTGCTGGCACTGCCCCGTGCCCGGGCAGGGGGGCCCTGCTGGCTTGGCATGGGGGGAACCATGTGATGGGGCTGCTCTTGGGGCCTTGGCCTGGCTCTGTGCTGGGCTGGGTGAGATCCAGCCATGGGCTGGGCATCACGGGCAGGGACATGTTCCAGTCTGAGCATCTTAAGCTGATCCCAAAAGGGGATCGGCATGGCAGGTGCTCTGGCACCGTTGGAGCTTTCAGGGGCTGGTCCTGTTTGCCCTCCCCACCCCAGGCTGTGCTCCTGGCAGGGTGTGGGGCTGTGGCTCAGAGCAAAGCCCTGCAGGGTCTGCTCCCAGAGCTGTTGGAGCCTGGAGACTACTGGTCAGGGCAAAGGATACCCTTAGAAGGCATCACAAACCTTTCTAAGGACTTTCTGTGCCTCAGTGGCCAAGAGGCTGTTTCTTGAGAGCCAGGGTGGGCCCTTCAATGTTGTGACACAAGAGTTTGGTCTTAACTTGCCAAACTGATGGAAATCCCATTGATGGGGTCCATGGCCAGAGGGCAGAAAAGGAGCATGAGAACAGCCACCAGGCACTTCACTGAGTTCATGGCACCATGCCCCACCCCAGCAAGGTGTGAAGTGCCCAGGGTGCAATTTTAAAGCAAACCTGATGTGAAATGTAGGAAGGAGCAGTGTGGGGAAGGAAGAGCAGCCCTGCATGAGGCTGCAGCTCCCGAGGGGCAGCTGAGGGTGCCCGGAGCAGGGTGGGCACACGGGGCAGGAGCTGTGCCAGGCTGCACCATGGCTGGTTCGTCAGGGCAGGCGTCTCCAGGGATGCCAGTGAGCAAGAGGCAGGAACTGGCATAATCAGTTGCTTTTTGCAAGGGAAAACTGATCCATTAGTTTGCTTACAAGTCATTTGATACTCAGGCTATTTGGGGGAAAAAAACGGTGTCTGTGCCCTGTGAACAGACAAATTAAGCTGGAAACATCAACCTCTGTGGGAATCTGGTTTGCAGAGCCTTCAAAACTGCTCTAGCTCAGCAAGAGAAAGCTCATCTTGCTGTGGCAAAGGGGGTGTGGGCTGTGCTGTGTGATGTGATGAAGGGCTGGCACAGCCCCCGTGCCAGGCAGAGATGTGCCATGTGCCAGCTGTGCACTGGAGCCAGAGAAAGGGACACTGTGTGAGCAGAGAGCAGCTCCTCAGGAGCCTCTGTGGCTGCCACAGCAGTGTGCAAGCTGGGAACAGCTCTCCCTTCAGCCTGCTCAGAAATCAGACAAATTCTGGGCTTTGCGATGGTGCCTTTTGTTTTTTTAAGGCCCCCCAGAGCCCTGCCTGGGTAGGGCAGCACAGGAATGTCCCTCTGGCTCAGGGACATGGCTCTGCAGAGCTGTCAGTGCCTCTGGCAGCATCTCCTGGGAGGGTGGTGTCAAGCCTGGAGGATGATCCCTGTGTTGGCACTGCTGCTTTCCCAGCAGCTGGTTCTGGAGCAGAGCTGCCAGTTCCTGGGAGACAAGAGCACAGGGTGGCACATGTAGCACCCACTGCTGGAGATGCAGGGAGAGAAAGCCAGGAGTGATACAGCTGTTATGGTCCAGCTGTGCTTCCATTGGGCTTCTCCTGCCAGAGTCAGTGCAGGAGATGCTCCAGGGGCTGTAGGTGTGGTCCAGCTCCCTATCCCTGGTGTCCAGGACACGTAGTGCAAGTTGGGTTCCAGTGGCTTCTCTGCTGCCACTGTAAGCCCTGAGTGAATTTCCCTGAGCTGCAAACCTTTCCTGTCAGCTACAGCAGGTCCCAGTTGTTCTGTGGATATTTTATCCACCTGCAGGGCCTTCCCCCCTCTCACCCTCAGGCCCAGGATGCTGCTCACAGTCCTGTGCCTGTGCCAAGCAAGCACCTGTAAAACACATACCCAGGGTGACCCAGCTTGGCAACAAACGTCCCCAAACAGGGCTGTGTGGAGCCTGGAGGTGGGCTGGGCTCTGAAGGAACCACAGCCATGGCAATGTGATTATGGAAGAGCAGCTTATGCATTAACTGAGTTAGTGAGGCAGCCTCTGTGGGCCAGGTAATGACTGGCTGTTTTCCCCTCCATGGCTGCACTGGGCCTGGCCCTGGCCCAGGTGGCATTAACATGACTGAGGAGAGGGCACACTGCAGGGCAGGGGCAAGGGCAAGGCACAGGGGCCAGAGCTGCTGCAGCTGGCTTGGCTTCCAGGGAAAAGCTTAGCAGCACAACCCCCTGCATGTAAGGGACCTGCTGCCACCATCTGATTCTCACTGCTTGTTTCTTTGTGTCTTCCACACTCAGAACGGCTGATTACTCTTCCTTCTGACTCCGTGACCTGACATTACCTCGGAGATGATGGCTGGCTGGGTCTGAAAGATGCAGATTACCCTTAAGCTAAATAATTACGGACACTCGGTGGTGTGGACTTTGGGAGTCCAGGACGGGTGCTCCCCTTGTTTCCCGAGGGAGGTGGTGGATGCTCAGCACTTTCCCGAGCCCGGCTGCCGTCTGTGAGCGGGCATGGACCGACCCCGCGCCCGGTTCTCGCTGGCAGCGCTGGCCGCGGTGCTGGGAACGGCCGACGGGGGATGCGCGGCCGGGAGGGACCGGCCGGCCCCTTCCTGGCCGCTCTTCTGCTCAGGAAGGGCAGGGCTGTTTTCTCTCAGTATTTACAACGTGCCTGACAAGTGCGAGTAAAAGTGCTGTCAGCAAAAGCAAACCGCGTGTGATCGAGGGATGATTGAAAGCAGCGCCGGCGCCGAGGGGCGGGACGAGCAGCCGTGCCCCCCGGGCACCTGCACCCTGGGCACTGCCCCCTCCTTTCCCATGCCCTGCCTCCTCTTCCTTGTCCCGAGCATCCCAGTGTGCCCCATCCTGCTGGGCACCTGAACCCTGGGCACTGCCCCCTCCTTTCCCATGCCCTGCCTCCTCTTCCTTGCCCTGAGCATCCCAGTGTGCCCCATCCTGCTGGGCACCTGCACCCTGGGCACTGCCCCCTCCTTTCCCATGCCCTGCCTCCTCTTCCTTGCCCCGAGCATCCCAGTGTGCCCCATCCTGCTGGGCACCCGTGTCCCTCTGTGGTCCTTGTCCCCTGGCACCTCCCTGCTTCAGTAACACCCAGTTTTCTTACACTGGGCACCTCCCAGACCTTCCTTGGGATGGTGGCCTTGTACACACAGGAGCTGGCACAGCAGGGGCTGCTGGCACTGGGGTGGGCTGTGACAGGCCCTTGGGGACAAGGTGCTTGTGACAGGGTTGGGGTGAATGCCTCTCTCTCTCCACTCAGCAGCCACATGGTCAGGGTGGGATGGGCTGTTTGATGGCGAAGGAGGAGGGGATTTTGTACCTTCTTATTTTATTTTGGACTCAAAGTCTTTCTGTTTTGGGCTGGGAAGCTGCTGCCCTGTCTGTGCCAGCTCTGCTCCAAGGGGTCTTGTTCACCTGCTGCTGTGGGGCAGGACATGGCCAAAGGTGCAGGAAACCTGGATCTTCACCAGAGCCTGCTCTCCTTCCACGATGCCAACACAAGAGGCTGGGCACTCCTGGGCATGTCACAGCAGCACCTGGAGGGTCAACCAGACCCCTGTCCTGTCCCAGCACCTCATTTGTGCTCTCAAGGTGCTCAAATGGGGGAGGAAAACTTGAGGTTGATTCTACCCCGTTAAGAATTAAAGCATCAACTGGCAGGATTTACAAAAATAAAGCAAAGTGTAGCTTGGCTCTTGCCCTGGGCCGGAAAAACTCAGTCCTGAGGCCAGCCAAAGGCTGCTCTGGTAATGCCACCAATTCAGGAACCTGTGGGACCTGAGATGTTCTTTCTCTGTGAGTCAGGCTCAGCCCTGTCCACTTAAATATCTGAAGGAAATTGTCTCTGCCAGGGATCACTACACAAAACGAACCCTCGAATCCATGGTGGCACAGTGGCACATGGATCCCACCCTCAGCACCTGGCAGGCCAAGGAAAGGACAATATGCTTGGCTTTAAGGACATGCAAACATTACAGAAGTAGATGCAGTTTGGGGTACCCCAGATCAATCCATCCTGAACCACATTCTTGCTGGATTTGTAGTCCTTTTTCATGGGAACAAACCCCACGTGCAACCAGGGCAAGGAAGGCTGGGAGGGGTGGGGTGGTGTTACAGCTCCCTGTGAGGCTTCAAAGCCCATCTGAAACGTCCCTTTATGAATTTAAAGACCCTCCTTATACAGTAGCCTGTTAATGCCCCACGGTGCAGGTGAGCCCAGGTGAGTCCTGAGAGGACCTGGGGCTGATCTCCCACCTCATCATTCTCTCCTTGCATAGAATCATGGAATGGTTTGGGTCAGAATGGACCTCAAAGATCATCTCATTCCACCCCTTGCCATGGGCAGGAACACATTCCACTAGGCCAGGTGGCTCCAAGCCCTGTCCAACCCGACCTTGGGCACTTCCAGGGATGGGGCAGCCACAGCTTCTCTGGGCACCCTGTGCCAGGGCCTGCCCACCCTCACAGGGAAGAATTCCTTTCTGATATCTTACCTAAACCTACTGTCCTTCAGCTTAAGGCCATTCCCTCTTGTCCTGTCCCTCCATGCCCTTGTCACAGGTCCCTCTCCAGCTGTCCTGGAGCCCCTTTAGGCACTGCAAGGGGCTTTAAGGTCTCCCTGGAGCCTTCTCCAGGCTGAAGAGCTGCACATCAGTTGCATATCAGTTGGCTTCCAGCCCTCAGCACAAGGACATGTCCCAAGTCCCAGGGGGCTGGAATGTGCCTGGCTGCCCGTGTGGAGCAGGATGGGATGCTGGGCTGGGATTCTGGGCCGGCCACTGCTCTGTTTATCATGTCCCCCATCACCGAGCCCTGGCTCCGTTGTTCCTGCTGGCCAGCCCTGCCGGCCCTGGGTGCTGGCCCTGGTGCCCGGAGGTGCCACTTGTTTGTCCCCGAGGCACAGCGTGTGTGTGCCGGGGCTGAGCGGGGCGGGGAGCACCCGAGAGCCGCAGCTCCCAGTTCAGCTGTTTGCTGAGCTGGGCTCCCGAACCATTAGGAGAGCAGAGCTCTCCGCTCCGGCAAACACCGGCTCCCGGCTCTCCGGGAGATGTTCTTCCAGCTGCATCCAGCGGCTCCAGCGATCCCGCAGCCACCCGGATAGGAGGACTCAGGGGGTGTAGCGGGGACACGAGCAGCCGCCAGCACTTCCGTCGTGGCCAGAGGCACTTTGAAACCCTGGCAGGTCTGCCCTGGTGAATCCCCAGAAGGGCTGGTGAGAGGGCGAGCGGCGGCAGGAGCGGCGCCGGCAGCCCGGGGGAGATGAGCGGTGTGAGATCATTTGCACGGGGTGGGCGAAGGCACAGACTAAGTGCTTTGAGCCAGCGCTGCTGTGATTTATTGAAGGTACTGGAAGTGCTTTGGCGCAGTGCTGCTGCCTGGAGCGCTCCTCTCCTGTGCCCAGCACCTCCTGTTTCGGGGAGCTGCCCCTGCTCTTCCCTTCCAGCGTGGTGGGGGACTGTGAGTGCAGACTGGGCTATCGAGTGCAAGTAAGTCCTTGCAAAAGTTACTCAAATCCTGATATCTTTGAAAAGGCAAAGGATCTACGCAAAGTGCTGGGTGGCTTTGGGTGGTGATGCCCACAGTGGTGTGGCACTGGGAGGCACAGCTTCCTCCTGCCCCCATGGCATCCCCTGGCCCTCCACGGGCCTTGGTGTCCTGCCCTGTAACAAGAACCTTCCTGGAAGAGCAGCAGGGCAAGGCTTGCCAGCACCATTGCAGGAGGGCTCTGTGTGGCTTTGGAGCCATCACTGTTGGTTTTGGTACCGTTTGGGATTCCTCTGTCCTGTGTGTGGCTCTGGCCATGGCCCTGTTGGAGCCAGTTGCAGCAGAGCTGCTCTGCCAGGTCGCCTCCTCTGGGTGGATGTTTCCTTCCAGTGATCTCTGCTGGCAGCAGGAACAGCTTCCAGTGCCAACCTCGTGGGCCTGTGTAAGTGGTGTTGGGGTGAACCCTTCCCAATGGCTCTGCAGTGGCTGAATCCATCATCTCATGTTCCAGCTGTCACCTCCCAGGGGACAACGTTCTGCCCCTGCGATCAGCACCGAGTCACCACGCAGGGAAAGGATGCTGAGGCTTGCGGGCTGAATACCAGTGACAGGATCTGCTCCTTCCTCCCCCTTTCCCACCCCTCTGCTTTTTAACTGCCAGGGATATTTATGACCCAGACATCATCTCACCAGCTCCAGGTCCCACCACGCTCGCCCTGCGGCGCTGGGTGCCCGGGTGGATGAGGCTGCAGGCAGCAGCTGGTGCCCAGCTTGGGAGCTGCATCACCAGCATGATGGACACAGTGTGGTGGGTGTGGGCAGGTTTGGATGGTGGCTGCTTCGTTCCTGACTGAGAGGGACCAGGATACAAGGGCTGGGGTGCTCTGAGTCTCAGGGACTGCTCACCTGCAGTGTGGTGACATCCTGTGTCCCACAGACCTGCAGTGCCTCAGGGAGGCATCAGGCACCAAACCCCACCAGGCCCAGCTCCCTTCCCCAGTGCAGGCAGGATGGGTGCTGAGCACAGCTGTGGGGGTGGCCATGCCATGGCTCTGCTGTCTGTGATGACTTTGTGTAGCTGAGCTCAGCTCCTTGGCCAGTGAGATGAGCTGAGGGAGCTCCTACATCTCCTGTGCCACGGCAGCTGTGGCTACCTGTGAGGAAGAGGAGGCAACACATTTCCTCTGCTCCATCCCAGGAGCACTCACGAGGCCAAGCTGGCTGGGAGCAGGGGCATGTGAGTGCCCCAATTCTGTGCTGGAGGAGGGCTGTGACATGTCCTCACAGTGGGGACCCACGGGTGGCTGTGGTGGAGATAACCATCTGTGAGAGAGGCTGTGCACACACCTCCCTGTGCTCTCTGCCTGCAGCCAGCAGGACAACTTGCCTGCCTTGGTCAAGAAAGTGTAATCTCAGGAGGAGAAATGCTCAGGGAAGGCAGTCGGGTCCTCAGGCTGGTGTGTGCAGGGCTGTCACGAGAGGGCACTGGCCCTCGTGGGAGAAGAGGAGAGGCAAATGGTCATACGTGGGCTGTCCCGTGGATGGAGACCATACACCATCCTGCCTGTCCCTGCCCATCAGGGTTGAGCCTCTCACAGGGGTTGTGGTGCAGAGGGCAGTGTCCCTCTGCAGAGCATCTCCCACTTCAGAGCTGTCCCTTTGCCACAGAAATCAGTGAGGGGAAAAAAACCCAACTGGGAACTTGCAGCAGAGTTCCATTTCACGGGGAGCACCGGGATGGGGCGCGCTCGGTGTTGCCCCAGGGCACAGGGCAGCAGAAGGGGAGCCGTGAGAGCGAACGCGGCGGCTCTCAGGGTGATGCGCGGCTCTCCCCCGGGGCACAGCGGCCGCCCGCAGTTACCAGCAGGTAATAGTTACCTCCGGGGAGTGCTGGCAGAGCCGTAAATAGCACGAGGGGCACGAGGGAGCCGTGTCTGGGAGAGGCTGGGGCGGCTTCAGCCGCTGCTTGACACGGCCATTAATAACGGCGGGGGCAGAGCCAAGCGCTGCGCCAGCCCCGCCGAGCCGGCGCTGCCGGAGGGGATGCTGCTCGCTCGGCCCGCGCTGCTGGGATGCACCTGAGAGCCTGCATTTGGTAGGTTTGGCTTTCCAAGGCTGCAGCCTCGAGGGCTGGACCCTTCGCCGGGCAGGAGCTGGCCAAGGGTGGAGGAAGCGCCGTCGGGAGCGCTGATGTTCCTCGTAGATCCAAGGCATCTGCTCCGCTCCCTGCGCTCTTCCCCCCCGAGCTGGGCCGGTCCCTGCTCGTTCCTGGCGAACCTGTGGCTCCTTCCTGGTTCATTTGCTGCCAGGCTGGGCTTGAAGGGTGAGTAACGAGCCTCTGGGGGAGAGGAGGTGCCTTCATAGCGAAGGGGACTTTTTGAGATTGTCTTTCAAATTCGGGCTGTGCCGTTGGCATCGGCTCGCTCTTGCTGCGGGATCAGCATTGCCATGTGCTGACAATGTGGGCTTTCTGCTCCAGGACTTTTACAGCCTTTTGGATGCCCCCCGTGTACTGGCAGTGCGGACCAACCAGCAAATTCAGCGCTTTCCCCTGAAATCGGAGCCATGTGCATGCCCAGAGGCTCGGCGGGGATGGAGGGCAGCGGGCAGGGCACGGGGTGGGGTTTGCAGCTGTGGGGCGGAGGTGGTGCCAAGGCTCTGGTGACTCCGGCTGCTGGGCAGGTGTGGGGAGGGGTGTTGGCTGGCACCTCGGCAGGTGCTCACACCGAAATGCGGGGTGCGAGCTCCGCCTGCAGACGGGGCTCCCTCCCCCGGCTCCGGGCCGGGCTGCTGCCCTCGATTAAACCTCGGCTTCTGCTTCCCAAGGCGTTTCAGGGGGGCAGCGGCTCCGGGAGGGGCTCCGAGCGCGACCGCTGCAGTGTCGGGGCTGGGCAAAGCCCCGGGCACAGCGACCCGCTGGGGATGGATGGCAGGGGGGGGGACAGGATTAGTGCCGGCTGCTGGCACGGGGTGATTTCCTCCCTCGGGAAGGGCTTCTCCTCGGAGGCGGCTCAAGGCCAGGGGTTTTAGGATGGTATCAGCATTACCCCCATCGGAGCCGTCCCTCCGCCGTGCCCGCCCTGCCCCGGGCACTGCTGGGTGCTGCTGTTTGGGTTACACACCCGCGCTGCTTTGGCTGTTCCACTAATTGCTCTGGATCAATTATTCATGGCTGCAGTAACGAAGCAGGGGCTGAGCCCTGGGCTCTCTCCAGCTCCCCAAAGCCACCGGGGCTCAGGAGGGCGAGGAGCGGGGGATGCTCCTCGTGAGCACTTTCAAAATGACTCCCATGAAGATTTTCTCAAGTTTTGGTAGTTCTGCTTTGCATTTCTGGCTTTGTTTTCTTCCCCTCAGTCCCGTGCTGAGGATTAGAGGCTGTTCCCTGTAGCCTTGTGCTTCCTTGGTTCTTAGTGGTCCCTTTTTAAACCCCGAGGTGCTCATCATCAGTGGCTGGGGAGCCTTTCACAGTTTGAGGTTTCTGATCTGGTGGACCTGGGCACAGTTTGTCCCATGCTAAGACCCGAAATTGTAATATTTTCTTTCAGCTTTAGGAAAAACCTCCTTTGGAAAGGTTGATGTTTCCCTGGGTGATGTGGGTGCTGTTTCCCTGCCATTTGTCTGCTGTGGGGAGGGAGGGACATCACCTGCAGCACAGGGAACACTGCCAGAAGCATCTCCCAGAATATCCCTGGAGAGGGAGTTGCTCTCATTCCCATGGAGTTAAATGCTTTTGGGGGCAGATGAGGTACCTTTGAGCAAAGGTAGACTGAAGGGCAGCTGGAGCCAGAGAGGTTCTTCCGTGGGACAGACAGAGGATGAGGCTGCCATGGTCTGGGGACAGCCCATGAGATCAGCTCTTTCAGAATATCCTGAGAGGTTCCTTCTCTCCTCCCAGAGTGAGAGTGCAGTTGGAGCCCCATGTCCTTTGCTCTCCTGCTCACACGGATGTCCAACAGTCCATTACCTGCTTTTACCAACCCTGCTTTCCCCAATCCCTGGTCTGGGCTGAGGAGGTACCTGGGTGCAGGGCAGCTCTCTGAGGTGTGTTTTGCCTCCTCTTCCTCAGCATTACCACAAAAGAAATAGAAAATCTGAACATTCCCTTCAGGGGCCAGGAAAGGCTGAATTCCATGTCCCTGTGCCCAGGCATTGCTTGAGCCACTGTGGCTCCAGGACTGTGAGGAGCAGAGGCTTTGAAATAGGAAGCTGAGAGCCTCAAAAAACCCCCATCCCTGACCTCCCTGAGCTGGGGATTTAAGGGAATGCCACATGTCATGGCACTGGTGGCAGCACCAGGGGAAGGGCAGGGCAGGCTCCAGCTCACACCTGTGCTGTCTCCATGGCTGCTGTTTCCCCAGTCCTGGCTCTGGATCACCAGAAAGGCCACATTTTTAATAGAAATGCTGGAGAAGTCGAGCTGTGCTGATAAACCTACATCTGGTTGCTGAAATTTACTCTGCTGGAGAACTGGAACCACCCTGGTTGTGAGCAGCAGTTCAAGGGAACCTGCTCGAATTACAGACCAAGGGGCAGAGGGTTTGCTGTAGTTCTCACCCATCTTGATTTCAAGAAAACTTGAAAAAAACTTAAATTTCTATGCCAGTGAGTGACCTTTGAAGGCAAAAGGAGCCCAGGAAGTGGGTTATGGGTGCAGGGTTTGAGGATGCTGGAGCAGTGCTGGCTTTTTTTGGAGTGGATTGAGGCTTGTTCAGTGAGAAGATCCTTATTAGGGACTCTATTGCTGTTGCTCTGATCTCAGACCTGCCATCTTCCTCCTCTGAAATTACCCCAGAGAGCCATCCTGGGGCTTGGAGGCAGCTCCTTCTTCTGCTTTCTCTTCCCCTTCCTGGAACATGCTGTCTTGGCCACTTAGAAGCCAAAACAGTGAAGTGTGAGATCCTCCACCAGGGAGGGTGTGAAGCCCCTCAGCCTGCCCAGCTCTGGACAGGGAAACCCATTGAGGACAGAGACACCCAGATGCTGAGGACAGAGACACCCAGATGCTGAGGACAGAGACACCCAGATGTTGTCACCCAGAGCACTGAGACCAGATCATTGGGAATGGAGAAATCCAGATGTTGGCTGCTGGCTGCTGAGCTACTGCTGCTGCTTCAGGGAGAGCTTGGGATGTTTTGGATGAGTCTGTGAGGTGGAAGGAAAACCTTTCCCAGCTCAGACAGGACCAGCTCTGCCTCCTCTTGGTGCCTCCTCCAGCAGCCCCTCAGCTGTGATGATGGTGAGAAGGTGTCAGTCCCTGGGGAGACCTCAGAGCCCCTTCCAGAGCCTAAAGGGGCTCCAGGAGAGCTGGAGAGGGACTTGGGACAAGAGTCTGGAGGGACAGGACACAAGGAATGGCTTCCCACTGCCAGAGGGCAGGGATAGATGGGGTATTGGGAAGGAATTCCTGGCTGGGAGGGTGGGCAGACCCTGGCACAGGTGCACAGAGAAGCT
>JAOXXN010000220.1:1093464-1103816 GCA_026770055.1 Myrmophylax atrothorax | reverse complement strand
CTGGTCCCTGTGGGGTGGGCTGGTCCCTGGGGGGTGGGCTGGTCCCTGTGGGGTGGGCTGGTCCCTGGGGGGTGGGCTGGTCCCTGGGGGGTGAGGTGGCAGTGAGAGCCACCCCAGGGACATACAAACCAAAGTCCTGTTGTGCTCACTGAACTGCACTGCCCAGAGATGCTCCCTGGCACTGCCCCATTCCCTGCTGTGGGCACAGTGCCCTGGCTCCAGCATTACTCTCTTAAGACATAAAGAGTTTTACTCCTGAGATGTTTCATGCCATTCAAGGGGCCATTATGTCATAGAAGGACCTTTCCTGGTATCCCACGACTGGGAAAACTTTCTTTGAAAGCTTTTCTGGAAATTTAACTACTCAAGGGACACCTGTTCTTCCCTCCAGGCTCCAGAGCTGCTTTGTTGGTCCTTTTTGGATGATGTAACACCTTGTTCTGCCTCATACCTGCTCATTTTGTTCTTAATTACAGTGTCTTCCAGATTTCCTTGGGAAAAATCAGGTTTCCCATTTCACAGCTTTCTGTATTTCTCCTTCAAGTCTTTTTAATAAATTGGCAAGGAATTCTCAGCCTTCTAATTTCTGGTGCATAGGTAGATTGAAGTGACAGATTTCCCAGCACAGTTAATAGACTGGAATTTCATTTTTTCATCCCTTCACAGCTCTTTGGAAAATACCATCTGGTCCTGATGAATTTTTATTATTCAATTTTTAATTTCAAGCCTCAAATATAAACCAGTTCCTCATACCCATCTCTGGTAATGAAAATTCCCCATGTGGGAACATGACTAAATTCCTGTGTTTATTTAAATTTCCTGCTGTGCCCTTTCACAGTTCCCCCACTGCATTCTGATCTTCCATGAGCTGTACCAAGGCACACACTCACCTTCTAAGGCCTGAAAAATAAATGTTAGCATTAGTTTTAATGTCTTTAGCAAGTTCTTTCTCTTTGGCCCAGGTTAATGTGGGTTTACATTAACTTGCCAGAGTTATCCTTTGAGTTCTAGTTGCTCCTTTTATGCTGCTTTAGAACTATGGCCACGATGACTTTTGTCCATTTAAAGCTTTCAAATAATGTTTCACACCTTCTAATACAGTTTATTTCAAAAGTATCTCCACCACTTTCAATCATTTTGCCCTTCTAACCATTCCCTTGAAATTCCCTTTTAACTAGTCTCCTTTTTTTTCAATTTTTTTGTAGTTTCCCTTTAAACTTTATCAGAGCAGAATCTGCTTTTCCCCCCCATCCCCTACAGAGTAATGAACTTCAGTCTATCACAGCCACTCCTCTGTGCTGCTGGGTTTTGATGGTGAGACCTTGAACCAGATCTCCTGGATTACTCCACACTAAATCAAAGGTTGCTGCTCCTCTTCCCTCCACTCTGAGGAAACAGCTCTTCTGCTGCCTGGAGAGGAAGTCTCAGCCCCTCATCCTTTGTACCCATCACTAATCACCACGGGGGTAATTGAAGGCTCCTTTTATTTTCCTGTGTTCAGCCCTCAGAGACCAAGGAACACTCCTCAGGGCTCGATGGCCTCGGGCACCGTCCCTGAGTCATCCCATGGAGCTCAGCACTGTCCTGTGGAACTGTCTATTGTGGGGATGCCATCTCCAACGCTGTGGGGGGTTCTCCTGGTCCTGGGGTTTAGTCCATTACCTGGGAGAAAATGCTCCCCCACTGTGCCTGACCACGTGGGCCCTGAGAGCCCGAGAAGGACACACAGAGACCCTCGTAGAGGGAGGAGAGAGAGAGAGTTTATTTCTGCAGGTCAGGGTTTATATGGACCTTGGAGGGATATCCAAACCCCACCAACAGGAAACAAGAGGGAGTTTGGCTCTGGGCCAGTGGGAATCAGGGGATTTGCACTCAATAGGAGGGGGTTTCAGGCAGCATGCATGTCACAGCTTCCCCCCAGCCCCCTGAGACAGCAGGTATCCCAAGGTGTTCTGGGAAGGAGAAGCAGTGACTTTGCAAAAAGACATTTAAACGATCATTTTGTACATTTAAACAACATTAAAACCATCAGTTGGTAAGACATTAGAGGCAGCTTCTTCATTTTCTGCACAAACCCATTTCTGGCTGGACTTTCTCCATTCCAGATATTGTAAACCAATTCCCACCTAGTGCAGCCCCCACATCTCCTCTGACCATATCTGCATGAAATGTCTGTCCACACGAGTTGCTGCCTGTTGACACCACGAACTTCTTTACCTCCTTGTCTTTAAGTTCTCCCTGGTGTCTCCTCCCTGCTGATACTGTTCCTCTGTTGTTACTACAGGAGTTACTGAGGAGCTGGGGCTGGTCATGCTCCAGAGGAGACTGTTCAGAGGAATCTCCCAATGTCCATCAGCACCTGCAGGGAGGGGGCAGAGCATGGACCAGGCTCTGCTTGGAGTGTCCAACAATGGGATGAGGCCACAGGCACAAACTGATGCCCAGGAAGTTCCAAACACGAGGAAGAACTTCTTTGCTGTGCAGTGACCCAGCACTGAACAGGCTGCCCAGAGAGGCTGTGGGGTCTCCTCACTGGGGACATTCCAGAACCACCTGGACACAATCCTGTGCCATGAGCTCTGGGATGGTCCTGCTGGACCACCCACTGTGGGGCCTCCCAGCCTGGCTCATCCCGTGATTCCATGTCTCTGTGACTCCATGACTCTGATTCCATGTCTTTGTGATTCCTGTGATTCCATGAGTCTGTGATTCCATGAGTCTGTGATTCCATGACTCTTGATTCCATGAGTCTGTGATTCCATGACTCTTGATTCCATGACTCTGTGACTCCATGGCTCTGTGATTCCATGGCTCTGTGATTCCATGACTCTGTGACTCCATGGCTCTGTGATTCCATGGCTCTGTGATTCCATGACTCTGATTTCATGACTCTGTGACTCCATGACTGATTCCATGGCTCTGATTCCATGACTCTGTGATTCCATGACTCTGTGACTCCATGGCTCTGTGATTCCATGACTGATTCCATGATTCTCTGATTCCATGACTCTGATTCCATGACTCTGATCCCATGGCTCTGATTCCATGACTCTGTGATTCCATGGCTCTGTCATTCCATGACTCTGATTCCATGGCTCTGATTCCATGACTCTGTGATCCCACGGCTCTGTGACTCCATGGCATGTCCCACTGGTCACTGTCTCTCAGCTGGGTATCTGCAAGGCCTGGTCAGTCAACGTCTTCCTTTAGAATTGAGTGTCCAGTCCACCTACCTCATGTTTTTATGATGTGATTCAGTTGCTGCATTCAGGTGCCTGGCATTGGGTCAGGTGCCTGGCATTGCGTCAGGTGTCTGGCATTGGGTCAGGTGCCTGGCATTGGGTCACGTGTCTGGCATTGGGTCAGGTTCCTGGCATTGGGTCAGGTGTCTGGCATTGGTTCAGGTGTCTGGCATTGGTTCAGGTGCCTGGCATTGGGTCAGGTGTCTGGCATCGGGTCACGTGTCTGGCATTGGGTCACGTGTCTGGCATTGGTTCAGGTGTCTGGCATTGGGTCAGCTGTTTGGTTCATTTTTGTCATTTCATTAAATGCCACCTCCAGCCAAGGTCTGCTTTGGCCATGTGAGATCCTGCTTCTCATAGACCTGTTCCACCAGTTCCCAAAATGTGTCCTTTGGGTGCAGATCCTGTTCCCAAACACGTTGTTCTCTGGTGTGTCCCTCGAGACTTCTCCTTCATCTGTTTTGTGCCTGGTTCTGAGAGCATTTTGGAAATGACACTGTTGGGATCTTCCATCACATCCCTGTTAGCAAATTAAACTGTGTGTCTCAAACTCGTGTCCTGTTCCTCCCTGGGCCCATGGGACTCACCCAGACTCTGCCATGGACCTCACTCAGCACCAGGAGACGCTTCATGAGATCTGCACCTCTGTGTCTCACCCCATGGTCCTCCCAGAGCAGCTTCCACCCATCCAACAATGGGACCATCCCTGCTGCATCCTCCATCTGGGACATTCCATCCCACAGCCAATACTTTGGGGTGTCCATTGGGCAGGTGGTTGGGGGGCTCCATTGGACATCTGTCCCTCATCTCTTGGATCTCCACCCACATCTCTGACAGAACAGAACAGAAATCCAGAAATGCAAATCCTTCTGGAAAAACAAAGATTTGGGTTGGATTTGTTAAAAGCTCTTAGGAATGAATGTGACAAATGTGAATTAATCCCCCCAATGAGCAGCTGCATCTTTCTCAACAGCTCTTGATAAGGTTGCTTGAGGATTGGGCTGACTTGTCATTATTCTTTCCCAGCAGAAGAAAATTCAGAAATTGAGCCAAACCATTGTAGAAAATTCTGTTGTGAACTATTTCTAATAGTTTTGTGAATCTCAGAACCTCAACCAGCCTCTCTAGAGAGAACAGTCTTTTCTAGTACCTCTATTTTTGTATTTTTAATATTAGGAAATGAACTTGTGGTTTATCTGTCCCAATTACCCAAGGAGCAGAGATTAACCCTGGAGACCAAGTAGCAGAGAGCAGATGAATTCCTCCTCATGTCAGAACCACAGGAGGATCAGCTGCAGTGGAGGTGGTGGAGGAACAGGATTCCCAGGAAGGTGGAGAAGCAGGAAATGATGCCCTTAAAGTGCTAAAACACTAGGATTTAAATGGAAGATTTTTATAATTGAAGATATGTGCGCCCAGAGTGGCTTTAGACTGAAAACAAAATGGGTTTTAACTGAAAGAGGGCAGGGATAGATGGGATATTGGGAAGGAATTCTTCCTTGTGATGGGTGGGCAGGCCCTGGCACAGGTTGGGCAGAGAAGCTGTGGCTGCCCCATCCCTGGGAATGTCCAAGGCCAGGTTGGACAGGGCTTGGAGCAACTTGGGCTAGTGGAAGGTGTCCCTGCAGGGGTGGAATGGGGTGATCTTTTAAGTCCCTTCCAACCCAGACCATTTTATAAATTCTATGATATTATCACTGGGGTTTTTTTGTGGAAAGCAGGCAAAAGTACTTCATTACTTCACTTTGGGTTTAAGGGTTGCTCCCTGAACACTTTTTCTCTGCCTTGATTAAAGTAGTTTTTGGTATATGCAGCAATTAATTGCCCTAAAGCATGAAGAGACTCCCTTCCTGGCCACCTGGTGTGGGGACAGGGCACACCTGCCTTCTCAGGCTAATCTTTCTGGACCAGAGCTGAAAGCTTCAGCCTTGTGGTGTGCAACAGTTTGGAAAGGGCTGTTGAATACTGAAATGGGCTGCCCAGGGCAGTGGGGGAGTGCTCATCCCTGGAAGTGATTGAAACCCATGTGGGTGTGCCACTTGGGGCCATGGGCTGGTGGTGAACGTGGTGGTGCTGCTGATTGGGGGCTGGATTTGATGATCCTAAAGGTCTTTTGGAACATTAATGATTCTCTTCCATTCTGTTTGGTGAAACCTGCCTGGAGCAGAAAGCAGTGCTGGGCAGCGAGAGAGTCCCTTATTTTCCAGCTCTGCAGAGAGAGAGGGGCCCAACCCAGCCTGGAAACACAAGCAGAGCTCAGGTCTGCTGAGATTCCAGGAGGATAAACAGAAAGACCCACAGAACTCTGGAGGGCTGAAAGAAAGGATCACTGTTCTTTTGCTAAGCAAACTCTACCAAGGCCCCTGAAGCTGTTCCTTCCTTATTTTCTATGGCCATGTCATTTTACTGCTTTCCTACACACCAATGTATTACTTTGCTAACAGAAACTGCTCTGACACTCCATTGCCTTGAGGTGAGTCAGAGGGTGCAGCAAATCACAGAAACCCATGAAGATTGGAAAAGATCCCCAAGGTCATCCCATCCAACCTCTGACTGAGTATCACCACGGCCCTAAAGTGTATCAGGAAGTGCCACATCTGTTCAGGAATTTGCTTGTGGTGATTTCCAGGCACATGTTTATTTTAATCTGAAGAAAACTTGAAAACAAAATTAGTTTTTTTCACATCAGCATATTTTTAGGTCAATGTGCTATTCATGGTCTGTGGGTGATGCTTTATTTATTACATTAGCTTATTTCTAGTGAGAAGTTTATAAATTTAATGTCACTATTGTGTAGATGAACAGTTGGGGATCCAAACATGTGCCAAGAGTTGGGCAATTTGTTTCATGAAAATTCCCAGTCTGCTTTTTGGTATTCTCAGGATCAAAGCAAGATGTCTCAAAGGGCACCAAAATCCCCTGAGAGTGTCTGTGCAGTGAGGAAAAGATCTCCTCTGTCACTGAATAAGTAAATAAACACAGCTAATGGCCAAAGGTGATGATGAAGGTGTTTTCGGGATAAACTTTTAAAAATAAACAGAAGGACTGACCAAGAAACAAAGAGGGAATGTGCTGAATTAATATGCATCTTTCTAAATTTGTAAGTAAAATGAAACTGTAATAATTCAACTTCCATCTGTATGGGAATTCCTCAAAACCTCACACTTTGGATGTTAACAGTGTGATCAGAACATTTCCTCTCTTTGTGTTACAGGGGGTTGCAGACTCAGCAGATACCAAACACTGGTCATGTAGTATTAATTTTAATTACTTTGGGGTTTCTAAAGGGCATAGAATATAAACCCAGGGGGTAACTATTTCACTCTGACAGTTCAGAGAGGTGAAAAACAGCTCAAGCCATGAAAGCCACCAACCCAGTTGTCCATGCCCTTTGTGTTCATGACCTCAGAGCATCTCCTGAGCCACCTGCACCTGATCTTTGTAAGGGCATTTTCACACTCCAGGTTGTGATTGCCAGTGGGAAACACTGACATGAAGGAATTCAAGGAACTGCTTAAAACATGCCACTGCTTTCTGGTGGGAGCAGCTTGTTCCAACTGCCCCCCTCTGGCACAGGAACCAGGACTCATCCAGGGGGTTTGTTAGAAAAGAGAAAACTTATGCAAGAGGAAAAATCTGCAATATATATATATATTTTCCTGGAGAAACATGGAGTAGCTTCCATTCCAAGGCAAAGGCAAATTAAATATGCATGTCCTTAATGCAAAACCTCACTCAACATGTCCCTTCTCCTCTCAGATTTCCCTGGAGGTTTTGAAATGTTAAAAGGTGAGCGAGATCAAACCAAAACATGAACAGATACTCCTTGAAAAAAATACAGTAGATAAAGACATCATTGCTGTTGAAGGTGACAAAGAGCCATTGGAAGAATGTATTTTCCATGCTCCTGCCAGCCCTGTGGGAAGGCTGTGCTGGGATGTTTGAGGAAAAACCTTAATTTTATTTAATGAGATATAACTGATCTGCAGTGATTGTAACTCTTTTCTTCCACACTTGGGATGAAGGAAGGCAGGATCAACTGAAGAGGATGAAACCTCTTTGGGGTAAGGGTGGGGTGAACCACTGGCCTCTCTGGGGTATGGCCTGGTGGTCCTTTTGTTGGAGCCACCAAAGCCTCTGTCATCAACTTAACCCTTCTTGCCTCTTTGCCTTCTTCCTGATTGTCCCTTATTTTCCTGGCAGCAGCTTCAGCAGGGCCTCTGAGAACACCTAAGTAAGAGAAGACCTAAGTAAGATAGTTTGGATGGTGGAAAGAGAAGACCATGAAGAGGAAAGCAGATCAGCTCTCTTAGAGTAGGGTCTAAAATAACTTAATTTACTGTTGTATACTTACATTTTCTCAGCTTCACCTAAATCAAGAGTGGACATTACACTTCACAATATCGTTTGGTGGCCATGGTTGTATTTGGTCCAAGGTAGGAATTGATGATCTTGGAGGTCTTTTCCAACCTTAATAATTCTATTTTTGTATTGAATTCCAGTGTGAGTGCAGTTTATTTCTATTTATTTTTAATGAGCATAACAGTTAGGCTTGCCAGAAGCCTCTCAGTGTACTTGCAAATGAGGCAATGAGACAAGATTTGGGATTGTTTTTAGAAGTCTTGGGATTAAATGTGTTTATTTTTGAGTGGCTTTCCCCCCTGTCTGTCTGTGTACTAACAATACATTCACAAACCCCTTCCTAATTTGTCAGTGGCCTAAGGAGCCAAATTGTTTCCTGTTGCTGTGAAACTTTATTGCTGTAGGATTTATTTTACCAGGTTTTCTGCATAACCAGATGGTCAAGAATTTTGAGGTGAAGGCCCAGAAAATGGAGCAAACACCTCTGAGGTTTTGGATTCTGTTCTTCACAATTATCATCCTGATGGTGCATAAATTAAAATAATTGTTTTTATGAGCAGGTAGAAACTATAAATGAGCATACACTCACATTTGCTAGCAGAGACCTTCCCTTGTCTCCAGCTGGTGAATTCATGGCTGTGCTGTGAGTGCCCAGGTGAGGCAAAGCCCCTGAGCTGGCAGTGCCCTCAGCACTGGTGGAGCGCAGCCACCACTGCCCCTGGGTCTGGGGCTCTGCACAAAGTTTTGTCTCTGTCTGAGACCTATTTTTTATCTTGATTTCTTTGGTTCAACTGCAAACCTCTGTTGTATGGGTGCTGGAGGGAACTTCAGCACAGCATTTGGATTGCTTCCAGAGGGTTTTTAACGAATCCAGATTCTCTCTGTTGTATTCGAGTCCATGGTTATCTTCCTGTGGGAAAGACAGGAAAGTTGGGTTGGCTAAACTGTTATTCTTAATCTGCTCATAGAGGATTCTGTAGTTCTCCCTGACTGGTTGGTTTGGGTCAGTTGAGGTCCCTCTGCCTGGGCAGGGAGTTGGTGGCTCCCCCTGAGCAGATCTGGGGGTGTGAGCGGGTCATTGAGATGATGCCCCAGTGGAGTCACTCACAGTGTGCCTCTAATCACCCCCTCCTCTCCCAGCAGGAACGGTGCATCATCCCAGTTGGAAGGGCAGCCTCTCAGCCATTTCTTACTCTTTGTTGTTGGGGGTTAAGAATTTCTCAAGGTGTTTGAAAGCTGGACTTGGATTTAATCTGTTTGAAGAGCACTTGGGTGCAAGTGAGAAATCCAAGGAAAGGCTGTGTGGAAAGAGGGGCACACCTTCCTGCCAAATGGATCCTGCCAGTGGGCAGAGCACAGTGAAAACTGTTCTAGCTGGAAAAAGTGCCCCTAGCAGTGCCTTCCCCCTCAGAGAAAGGAGTGCCCTACCCTGTGGATGTGGCCCTTAGCATCTTCAATGGCTGTTGAAGACAAAACACATTTACTCTCAATCAGCCCAAGGCTGTTTTCATGCCAAGCCTTGCCACACATCTGTTTCTTCTTGATTGCCACCCTTTTTGAGCTCAGTTTTTGAATCATGATGTCATAGCATTGTAGAATCATTAAAGTTGGAAAGGACATCCAAGTTCATCAAGTCCAAGCCTCAACCAATACCACCATGCCTGTGATTTATTCTTCCTGTTCTTTCTTGTTTACATCCGCGTTTTATTTTCACTTTGTACTTCTCCTCACTTTCTTGCTCTTCCTTGGCATTTCCTTCTCCACAAAGGAGAATTCCTTAGGGAGAGTGCCATCACCCAGGAGACAAATTCCTCCAGTCCCTGCCTTATTGTGACATACAGAGATCTATATAATGGAGGCTAGAAAAATTATTTAGATTCACTCTGTTCTGTGCATAAAAATTATTGTGCCAATTTTTCATTCCTATGGGCTCTCACTCTGTGATGCTGCAGCAGCTCAGCTGGAGTATGAGGAAGGCTCAGAAGTCCATGTGAGTGGGTATTTTCACAAATGGGAGTTGCAAAAGCAGTTGTCAGCTCTCTGGCCCTTTTTAAATCTGAGGGAATTGCTACAACAGGGAACACTGATGGAAAAGGGATGAGACGGTCACAGGGGCAGGGAAAAAAAAATCACAAACAAGGTTAAAAACTGCAGCAGGTAGAAATAAATTGTCAGTGTCTGACTTCTTGGGAGCAGTGGCAATTTATAACAGTGGTGAGTCACCAGGAGTCTGCACAGAGAGAGAAGGAATCCTGACTGGGCTTGGGCTCTGTGGTTTGGGTGGGGGTTGCCTTCAGCAAGGACAGTGGCCACTGGAGAAGCTCCCAGTTGCCTGCAGCAAGGACCAGTGGCCACTGGAGCAGCTCCCAGTTCCCCAGCCCAGCAGCTCCAGCCTGGGAGGCCTTTGAGCATTAACCCTCCAGAGCTCTGGCATCACATTTCAGCACACACATTTTCAAGCATTATTTTGCTGCCTTCTCAGTTCCTGTAGTTTTCAGATGTGTTTGCAGATATGATCTGCATTCCAAGGAGGAGCAGGGCATTAGCTGAGGTGTGGGCAGCTCAGCCATGGTAATTGCAGAGCCAGTTTCAGAACTGCACAAGGCTGGCAGAAGTTACCAAAGCACTGCTGAAACGAGGCAATCAGTGCCGGGTGCTGTGTTGATTAATACTCTGTGCTGGTTTAGAGGTAAACCAGCAGGAGAAAGGAACTCCACACAAGAGATTATGAGTCAGAATTACAATTTT
>JAOXXN010000220.1:966765-985777 GCA_026770055.1 Myrmophylax atrothorax | reverse complement strand
GATCTCGGAGGTCTTTTCCAACCCAATCAATTCTGTGATTCTGTGATTCTGTGATTCTATCCAAACTTTGGAATGTGGATGGGCTCCCAAATGGTCATGGATTAGTCAAGGATTGGAAGGGATGTTTTACTGAGCACACAGTTACACTAAGGAAGTGTTTGCTTTGCTTCATTCAAGGGCTCATTCTCTGCTGTGGAGGGGAGATTCCAGTAAGGGCATTTCTTTTCCAGCCAACTGCTGACCAGAGGCAGCAGTTTCCCCACTGGAAGTGCAGTGCCTGTTTCAGAGAATGATCCCTCAGAGGAGGGACCCTGCAGTGGGATGGTTATTCCAGCACTTCACACACCAAAATCAAGGCAGTCTCTCTGGAAGAGGCACCTGCTCAGGCTGCAGGGGTGGTTTTGGCAGAGGAACATCTCTGTGAGCTGTGACATGGCAGGGTGGGTCGGTCTCTGTGCCTTTCAAGCTTTGAGGCAACGTCTGAGCCTGGCCTGGAGTCCTGGGCAGTGGGAGCAAAATGCTCAATGGTGACACTGGAAAAATAGCTCCTGTCTGTTCTCTTCTAATCCTGAACTCGAAAATATTCTTGCCTGGTGATGTCTGCAGTAGAGATGTCCCCAGTGAGGACACCAGGCAGTTCCTCTGCCTCCTGCCCTGTTCCCCCTCCCTCCTCCTGGTGCAAGGCACAGGGCCCACCCCTGGGCCACCCCCTGGAGCAAATGAGAGCCATGGGGACGTGGTGGGAAGGCCACCACAACTCATTTATCACACAAGCAGGTTTCCAATATACATCTCTCTTTTTCTGCCCTGCCTTCATCATCTCCATGTAACATGAGAGTTCATTTACATGTGTTCTGCCTGTTCTCCTTCCCAGAGCTCCAGTCATGGCAGGAACCTTCTGGTTCTTGCAAAACCTCAGCAGACACCTCTAAATTGAGCCCAGTTTCAGCCTCCCCCATTTTTTGCTTCCTTTGCTTTCTGACAGCTGAGGCCTTTCCATTTGGCATGGGATGAGCAGCTTTCCAGAAGACAAGTTGGAGCTGAGGATGCTGTCCTGGTGTTCCTTCAGGGCCCCCTTCACAGCCCTTCTGACTGTGTTTGGCTCAGTCCTTACTGAACCTCTCTGGTGCTGCAGACCAGAAGAGCTTTCCAAGGACTGCACAAGAGGGTGTTTCAGTTCTTCAGCTGGGCACACACCATCCTCTGCCAAGGGGGAGGTGGGTGCCACCACGGAATCACAGAATGGTTTGGGTTGGCAGGACCCTGAAGACCATCTCATTCCACCCCCTGCCATGGGCAGGGACACCTCCCACTAGAGCAGGTCCAAGCCCTGTCCAACTTGGCCATCACTGACGTCATCAAGGCAACGGTGCTGTGGTTTTTCCATCTTGAGGGGTGTCCAGGAAAAAGATGCTCTACATTTGCTGTGGGGGGAAGAGCATTGGGTTTGGGTTGGTTCAGGGTGGTGTGTCCTCCTCCACACTGGTTTCCTTTTGCTCTCCTTTGGAGGAGCTGACGTTGAGGAGTGACACTTCACTGAGCTCACTTTGCCCCTCCCCAAAAGCTCAGCAGGATGTGCTGCAAAAATAACCTCATTAGAAGCCATCTGAGTACACTTGCAATCACAGATCACTCAAAGGAGCACAGAGCAGGCATGTTTCTGTTGCTGTCTTCAGAGAATTACATGACAAATTATTCCTAGCTGGAAGAAATGTCCTTTTATAATTGGGGTTTTTTCTCATTCTTTCATAAGGGAGGAGTGTGTGTTTTTTAAGTAGCTTTTAGTCACTTTCATTATTTATGAGGATGCTACTCCAGATCAGAAAAAGCAAACTGCAAACACAGTTTCTTTGGCTGCAGCAGCTGATGGGCCCCTTTGCTTTCACTCAGTGCTGGTTTTGCTCATCACAGCCCAAGAGAAATGCTCTCCAGAGATGGAAACAGCTCCACATGGCAGCCCTCCAGCCTTCACCCCTTCTCCTCTGCTCCTTCCCCAGGTGAGCAGCTGGAAGGGGCCGTGTTACTGTGCAGAGGGGACTGGTGTGAGCCCCCAGCCCTCTCCTTTGTGTCCCCCCATCTGGAAGAGCTCCTGGCATTGCCCTGGCAGTGATGCTGGGGAGGCTGCCCAGCTCCAGAGCCAGAGCTGCACTCCTGGCAGATACAGCTGTGCTGCCTCCTCGATGCCAGCTGAGCCACCACGAGCCACCACGGCTGCAGGGCCAAGGCAGCTGCGCCTCAATGGGCCCGGGAGCCCATTTCCACCCCTGCCTTTCCAGTTCCCCACGAGGAGGCTTCATTAAGGCCTCCTTAAATCTCTCCTGCCTTCACACACTTGTGTTCGACATGAAAGTGGCCGTAACGTCATGGAAGATGAAAGTGTGCTGATCAAAGGAGGCAGCAGTGCTGAAATGAGCATTGTGAGGAGGCAGAGCTGGTAATACAGTAATTGGCTGTGTGGCCTACTTAGTCAGAGCAGTGATACATGTGAGAGCAATGTTTGTTTGCCTCTTTCATGTTGAAAATCCAGAGTCTGTTCTGGAAAGTGAAACAGGACCTCACCTGTTGGAGCAACCAGGCACAGCTCCGAGTGACAGAGCAGTGTGTGATCCCAAGGCTTCTGCCTCCTCACCTCAGCAGGGAAGAGCCTCTTGGATTGCCAAGGTCCACAGTTCAGTTAAGACAAGCCATGGAACAGTGAAGGAGGGTGGTATTCCCCAGGAAAGGTCAGAGACATGGAGAAGGTGCCCCCTGTGGAAGGAGGTTGGGGTTAAGGCAGGTGTGCTTTGCACCTCCCTGGGCTCATTTCTCTCAGCAGTTTCTGTCCTGTGCTTGGTTTGAAGAATGTCTCCTTCCCAGGAACATTGTGCCATGGGTTGGCCCTGCAGAGGGACCTGCAGCTGATCCCTGGAAGGCCACACTGGAACACTAAAACTCCATTGTTTCATTCAGAACAGTGTTGACATGAGGCTGGGGACTGTGCCCAGAGTGCCCAGGAGAGGGATGGCTGAGGGACCAGCAGTGGGAGATGCCTCTGGCAGGTTCTCCCCTGGTTCCCGTGCGCTGCTGTCTCCACCAAGTGGAGGCTCTGACCATCACTGGTCCCAGTGTGTTCCCAGCAGGGCCCTGCAGGGATTCAGGGGCTGGGGCTGCTCTCTGTGCTGCCACAGTGTGAGCTCTGAGCCTTGTGGGCACTTCCTGGCTCGTGCTGGGCAGTCCTTCAGCTGCCAGGACCCACTGCCAATGTTGGTGTCCTGAAGACTGCAAGTCCTTTTCTCCCCATGTGCCCTTCCCCAACCCAGTAAGACCTGCCTCCACCTTTGGGATCTGCAGACCTGAAAATTCCTTGCTTTTCTTCCTGCCTGTGTTTCTGACCCTTCCCAGCAGTTCCTCAGCTCTGGGGGAGCTGCAATGGGACAGGAACGAACCAGATGTGGACATGGAGGTGCTGGGGCCTGATTTCTTCCCTCCCCCAGGCAAAGTGTTCTCTGTCAGTGCCTCAGGGGGAATATCTGGAGAAGAAGTGTATTCCAGACCTTCCTCTGCTTCGGCTCTTTGTGCTGCTCAGAAGGGGAGGCAAAACCCAGCACAACACTGAGCAGGTGCAGCCTCATGGGCTTGCAAGGGATGCAACATCCATGGACCAAAGGGCTGGAAAAGAAATGGGGCTTCACTGGGTCCCCTCCCGTGGGTCAGCACGTGTGTGCCACGTGTGGTGGAGGCTGTGGTGGCTCTGCCTCCCCAGTAACCCTGGCCCTGGTGTGGCTGTGTGTGTTCCCCTCTCCATCCCACCTGATGTCATTTATTTCCTTTTCTTTCCCATTTTGCTTCAGGATGTTGGTACTCTTTCCTCAGCCAAACCAGGAGGTTTCAAACTGTGCTGTCCCCTGAGGATCATTCCCTCAGCCCAGCTCCCCCTGCTCCTGGGACAGTTATATCCCATCCAGCATCTGAGCTGCAGAACCCTGGGCTGATCCTGGTTCTGCTCCAGCCTCAGGAGCACTGCCTGGATTTCATGTGAGCCCACAAGGAAGTGATGCTTCTTCCTGCTGGGACAGGGGTCATCCACCATCAATACCTCCTTCTCCTGCCCAAAGCTGTGCAGCCCCAGCAGAGGCACTGGGTGAGCTTTTGGAGAGCTCAGACCTGCTCCCAGGGGTGTCAGTGCTGCTCCCTTGGGTCCTGCCACCTGCACAGCAGCTCTGTCACCCCCTGTGCCACCTGGCCTGGAGAGGGGCTCACCTTTGTGCTTGGGGAGCTTTTTGGTGTCAGTGTCCAGGCATGCTGAGAGGTTTGTCTGTCACAGGGCAATCCCTGGGCTGTGGGGATCAGTCTCTGTCCCTGCTGGCAGGAGCTCTGGGGGGGCTGATCCCATCACCTGTCAGGGGCTTGTTTTGGGTGTTCAGACAAGTCCTCCTGCATGGACTGCCCATCAGTGCTTTGGAGGCTGTAAGGACTGAGGTGAGGGAGATGTTCTCCACCTGCAGGGAAGGTGGGAGGGTCCATCACCTTCACCTGCCACTGTCAGCAGCTGGTGATGCCCCTCTTGTGCATCACTTCAATCCATCAGAGCCTTCTGGCTCCTCTGTCCCCTGCACATCCAGAGGAGGAGCAAGGAGGGCTTGGGACTGTGCTGCTCTTTGATTACATTTATTTTAAGGTATTCTGCAAAGCCAAAATGTTCCTCTGGGCATTGAGCTGGAGAAAGTCTGCAGCTGAAGTTTGGCTGAAGCCTGACATCAGCCAGTGGCTAGAAAATCTCTGCAAGACGTGAACTAGTAAGAGCAATGTGAGAACACAGCTCTGCCTTGTGAAAGGAAACAGCAACTGCCATGAAAAGGGAGCCCAGAGCGTGCTCGTGGAGTGGGACTGGTGCCAGCCTGGTGCTGGTCAGCAGCAAAGTTGGCATTTGGGGGGTGTTCCTGCCTTTTGGCTCACAGAGCCCTCGGGGCTGTGGAACAGGATCTGGCTGGTGCAATCCAACACCAGCACCTCGGGGTGTCAGCAGAGCATGCACGGCCTGGGGCTGAGTGGGAGAAGGGGCAGGGGCTGGGTGGGACCAGGGAAGGTGCCAGAGACAGAACTGTCAGCCCTTCTTAGGTGGGCACACACATCTCTGTACAAACACACACATCAATACACGTCTATTTTTATAGAAAGGTAAAACCGGGAACAAATTCTTAATGATTGTAATTTATTCCCTTTCACCACCTCAGAGCTCTGCCCTGGGCTCTGAGCTCTGCAGGGGTCCGTGGGCACCTGGCAGTGCCCAGCCCTGTGTGGGGCCAGGTGGGTGCTCTGTGGGGATGTGGGTTCTCCTCCCAGCCATGGCACAGGTACAGCCATGCCCAGGCTGCAACCTGGGCACATCTGCTGCCTCCAACCCTCCTGAGGGTGTCCGAAGACAGAGGAGGGCTCTGCTTGTTGTAAAATTGGTGTAGAAATCCAGTGGTGCTTTTTTATGATGGTTTTACATGTTTTTGACGGGCTCAGCAGGCTCCTCTCAAGGCTGGTGAACCCTGAGGTCCTGCAGAGGACACTTGCTGAAGCATTTGGGGCTGGGCCTTGTGGGCAGCAGGACCTGCTCAGGGTTGGGACATACTGGGCAATGAATTGCTTTCAGTTCATCTTTGAGGTTTAGGTCCACCCAAGGGCAGACAGCTGGGAAGGCACTTCCTTGGCAGAGAGGGATCCAAAAAGTCAGTGTGGGTGAAGGGCAAAGGTTTGGAGGGTCCTTTGGCCTGGTCTAATAATTCATATACTCCTGCAGCTTCAGGCCACCAAGTGTGGCCAGTTCCTGTCTGTGCTGAGCCCAGTAACCCAGGCCAGCCACACACCCCCCTGGGCTTGAGAACTTGGGCACATTTGTTCTCCCTGGGTACATCCTGTGGAAAACAGTTGTTCCAGAGAACCACCATCCGTGCTAACATTTTATGCCTCATTTCAACTGGTTCCAGTGCCCAGCAATGAGCCTGGAGTCTTCTCTTCTCTGCCGAATTAAGGAAAGACAGTATTTCCTCCCCACCAGGATGAGAATGTGCTGCAATCAAATCATCTCTCAGTCTCCCTTCTGGCATGAGAAATGCATTTGAAGTGGTTTAGTCTCACAGAGTCGTAAAGTATCTTTTCTCAGACTTGAACCATTTCAGTGCCTCTGCTTTGGACCATCTCCAGCTTTTCTGCCCACCTTTGAAACAGGAGGGTGCTCAGCCTGTGTGCAGCACGGGGGCACTGGCTCCACCACAGCTTCCCACAGGGAGGCAGTTTCCTCCTTGTTCCATCTTGGGTGTCTGTGTCTGGCAGCTGGGTTAGTCCTTCAGGTCTGTGTGACCTGCCACACTGGGGGTGCTCCTTGTGGGTGCCCCCCTGTTCCTGGATTGGTTTGATGACACTACCACCACTGGTCTTGGCAGAGCCAGCTACAGAGAGAGGGATCCATCGGTGATGTGTCCTGTTCACAGTCTTTGCTCTCCACCCCATGGGTCACCCATAACTTGTAGCAACAGTGATGTTCAGTTTAATTTCAGAGCATTAATCTGTTGCACATCAGGCATTTCAGGGGTGCTGTGGACTTGCCTCTGCTCAGGAGCAGAGCCTGTGGAGGGCAGGGTTTGCCCCCCAGCACGTGGCCTGGTGCTGATTTGGTTTGTGTTTGAATGTGACTGATCAAAGCTTGGGCACCATCACAAAGGCTTTGTATTCTTACCCCGTTTATAACCTCAGAAAGCTGCAGCCTCTGCCTCACTGCTGCTTATACCAGCTTTTAATTCCACCCCCCTTGGCTCCTGCATGGATTTCCATGTTGTTCTGTCCAGGATTGGCAGGTACAGGTTGCTGTACCACCAATAACCGAGGTGTTTTGCCTTCCCCTGGGAGCAGAGCTGGCTCTCCCTGCCTGCTCCCACCTTCCAGCCTCCCAGTGGGAACTGAACTGCTTGACTTTGTTCTTCCTCCAGAGTCCTCGTGGAGGAAGCAAAGTTTCTCCCATGCTCCCTACTGCTGCCTTTAGCAGCGTTTTGCATTTCACACCTCCTTGGTTTGATTGATTTGCAACTAATCCCACCCTTTTCTGATCCCTGAGTGTTTTGTAGTCCTTGCCTTCCCCCGGGACAGGTGCTGAGCCACCCCATGTAGGGTGAGATTGATGGGCCTTTGGGACATTCAGGAATATTTCTGTAAAGATTGTCCAGTTTTCAACCACATTTTCTTTTCTGTCTTAATTCATCTTTCTCACCTGTGAAAGCCCTGTATGAGTTTGGGAGCAGGGGGGAGTGTGTGTGAGGAGGCAGGAAATGAGTGGGAAGGCAGGTCAAGGCTAATTCTCTCTGTTTAGGGCTGTTAATTGTGCACTTCATTCTGTAATGAGATTGAAGGGATGAATAATGAAATATCTGGTGATAGGATGGGACTGACTTGTTTTGAAATAGCAACAACTCCGTGTCTGTGTAGGAGGCTGGGCAGTAATTGCTGCAAGAGATTGTTCTCTTAGTTCCTCTGCTCCCTCATCCCTGTCTTTCCAGGATCACCCACTGGGCTCCTTCACCTTCAGTTGCAGTGTCTTGATTTCTCTGCCAGCTCCATAACCAGTGTCAGAACCCACTGCAGGTGTTGGTTTTCTGGCATTTTAATTCATACTTTATTCTGACTTTTCAATGTTCCAAGCAATGGGATTTCCTTCTCTGCTGCTGTTGCACAGTCTAATGATAGTCCATAAGTTCAGCCTATTTTTCACTTTATTTTGCCTATTCTGCCTTAAACATTTTCAAACACCTTTGGCTGTTCCCAGTGCTTACATGACCCTAAGTATGTCACAGTCTTTTCTGTTTCTGGGTAGTCCGAGCTATTGCATATTTAGTCCTTCTGATTTCTGCACAAACTGAACCAGCAATTATTTTATCTTGGCATTGCATGTTGGAGTTTATTAATAACTAGTATTAAAAACTGGGAGCCTCTAAAAGGTGGTGGGATGGTGTGTCTGGGAAAGGAGCTCCACTGACTCCAGGTCCTTGTCTGTTGTGCTCAACCCCCTTTGCCTTTTGCCACCACAGCACTTGTTGAAGTTGTTTTGCAGCTTTGAGGTGCCAAGTTTCCTTTTTAAGGGGTTCCAAATATTTGTATAGATTGATTTCTCCCATGAATTTCCTGCTTTCTTTTTCCAAGATGAAAACACGTGCTATTTCCTCAATCTGTTTCTGAACACAGTGGACCCCCTCTGCCTCCATCACACTGCCAGCCCTGGTAGTTGTGTCTGTCCATAACGTGAGTCTCCCTAAGTATCCTCATGCACAGATGATCCCCTTTGATCAGCACCATAAATGTGAAGTGAAGCCATCTGAGTATCACAGAATGTCAGGCTGCTTGAAGAGAGGATGCAATGGAGGAGTGCACAAGGGTGGGGAGAGCTCCAAATCAAAATGCCAGAGAATCAGAGACTCATTTAGGTTGGAAAAGATCAAGTTGAACCATTAATCCAGCCCTGCCAAGTCCACCACTAAGCCACGTCCCCAGGTGCCACAGGAGAACATGGCTTTGCTTTTGCATGTGTGGACTAGTCTTGGTGCAGAGCCTGCAGGCAGGACTGCTGGCCCTGTGCTCTTGGCCTGCTGGGAACCAGGTGAAGTTCTGAGCTCTTGTTTAGGTCCTGCTGCTGTTGCTTGTGATAATTAAGGTTATTTTCATTATTAGCAAATGGTTTTGTTGCTTTTCTCTGGTTACATTTGAATTTCTTCCCATGTTTGACAGACACACATGCATCAATAACCTGGACAAACCCAGGTGCCTTGCAATGGGTCCTGGTGATGGCAAAGCAATGAGGGTTCATGTTCTCTCCTCTTTCCCCCCATGCAGGGAGTGTTTGAAGAGGAGCCCGCGGAGCCCCAAAGCAGAGGGCTCCGACTCGGTGACATCTCAGTCCTCCCCCAGTGAGGAGGCTGGAATGATGACTGAGGTGAAGGTGAAAACAGAGGTACCAGATGACTACATTGAGGAGGTGATCTGGCAGGACGACACCAAAGATTCCAAGAAGAGCATCAGCGACGGGCCCGGGGATGTGCCCGCGGAGATCTGCGTGGTCATAGGGGGGGTCCGCAACCAGCAGACGCTCGGTAAGATTCGGCACAGGGCACCTGGCTGGCAAAATGCCAACTGCCCGGTACAGTCAGGCTCCCTCCTGCTCCTGCTGAGAAAAGGGAGAAAGGAAAAAAAACAGGAAACTCAAAACAGGTTTAAACTTAAACTAATTATATCTATTTATACAGAAAAGAGAAAATGAAAACTACAATATAACACACACTGACACAAGTTGGATATAACAACACTGAAATAACTTTCCACTGAAAACAGATTCCATCACTCTAGATCCATAAAGCACCCCAAAAGACACCCAGCAAGGCAAAGAGAAAGAATAACAATAAAATGTTTTATTTCCCTGAACTCAAATAAAATGTGAGGTAGCAGTGGGCAGCAGCCAAGATCTCTTGAGCAGGACAGCAGCTGCCTGTCTTGCCTCTGCTTTGGCCATGATGGGAAGTGAGAAACTGCTCCTACTTTACTGCATTTATATCTCAGTTTTCCATCTTCTGGTATGAAATATTTCTTTGGTTGCTTAGGTCAGGTGATGCTTATCCCCTCTAATCTATGTCAGATTATCAGGTCCAACTAAAATTAAGGTTTACATCTAGGCCTAACTAAAACTGCCACAGGCCCCCCCCCAGCCCCCCTGGCTGTGTGTGGGGACAGGCAGAGCCCTGGGGAGCTGTCCTGGACACTCAGCCCAGAGCCAAGGTGCACATCAGTCTGGGGTCCTGCCTCAGGATCACTGACCTCCTGTAACCTCTGCTGTCTGTCTGCATCTGCTCACCCCCAAATGCTCAGCCAAGATCAGAAAGAAAAAGCTGATGATCTTCTTTTGGCCTGCTCAGTGACTTGCCCATCAGTCACCTGCAGAGTTCGTGGTGAGCTCGGGGCTGGGGGTGTGTTTGGCAGAGATGAGGCAATCAGGAGAAAAGCTGAGAAACTGCTGAAATGTTTTCAGGAAAGTTGCCCTGAGGAATGTGGGTGCTCTGTATAAATAATTAGATTGAGCTCAAAAGCAGGTTTTACAGGTTGCTCTTTGTTTTTCTGATCACCAGTCACGTTATAGGAATAATTCTGACTCTGGGCTGGCTGTGGTGTGCCCCTTCCAAAACTGTGCTGCCTGTCCCCACCCCACCTCCAGCTGGGAGAAGAAGATGCTTTTTCTTTTTTCTGTGAACATCAGACTTCCCTCTCCTCCTGCTCCAGGGAAAGGGGCTTCCTGTGGGAACCTGGCAAGGCAGCGCTCTGGCACTTGCCTCTGTTGGCTTTGACCTGGAGCAGGTCCCTGCAGTGTCTCTGAGATCCAAACGCAGTTGCTGATAAAAAGAAGGAAGAGCAGTGGGACCATGTTTCCTTTGAGGGCCTCAGAAGAAAGCCAGTTTGAGCTGTCCTGTGTTGTTGGGGTTGGTGTGTCTTGCAGGGGGAGAGAAAAGACATATTGACACTGGATTTTCTCCTGTTTTTTGCTTGATCATTGTCCACACTGTTGGAAAGAAACCCAGGAGGTGTCCTTAGCTGGGGGATGTCTCTGACACATCATTGTTCTTCCTGTCCTCCTTTTCCCCACAGGAAAACCAGCAAGAACAGCAGGGTGGGAGGTCACTGCTGTCTGTGCAGGGTCGGAACATCCAGGGAAAGCCTGAGAACGCCATAACTATTTCTGACTTTAAGATTTTAACATTTAGAGGAAATACTCAGCGTATTCTCAGAGTTTTTGTGCCTCTACAGCTCTTGAGAGGTTGATCATTACATGGGCAACCCTGAGAAGCATCCCTGGAGCCCTGCAGGGGAGAGGTGGAGATATGACCACTGATGGGAAGCAGTGGAAGCTTCTCCTTCAGCCATGGTCACCAGCCCTGGATAAAAGCATCTGTAGGTTGGGTGTTTGCTGTGCAGCAACCCCTTCTCCCCACAGCCTCTGGTGGGGCAGCAGGTCCCCTGGGAGTGGTGGTTTCCTGCTGAGGTGGCTGAATTGCTGTGCACTGGGGATGGGGTTTGGCTGTTGGCTGACTTGGGTGGAGTAGGGAGGAAGGCAGTGAGGAGCAGCTGAGGGCACTGGGTTTGTCGGCCTGGAGGAGACTGAGGGGAAACCTCACTGGGGTTTGCAGGAGGAGGAGTTAAGAAAATAATAAGGAACTTGGTTCTGGGATCTACAGTGTGAAGAAATTTTGAGCTTAAGGCCCGAGATATTTATCCCAAGATTTGAGGAGGGTCAGGTTGGATCTCAGGGAAAGGTTCTTCCCCCTGAGGGTGGTGGGCACTGACCAGGCTCCCCAGGGCAGTGGGCATGGCCCCAAGGCTGCCAGAGCTCCAGGAGTGTTTGGACAACACTCTGAGGGACAGGGTGGGATTGTTGGGGTGTCTCTGGAGGGCCAGGGGTTCGATGGATGGTCCTTGGTGCTCCTTTCTCCCATCCAAACGCAGGATATTCTGTGATTCTATGTTGTCCCCATGGAGAGCGTTGGGGACAGGCTGGTGTGAGGAGGGACACGGTTCAATGGACAGGCACCATGGGGAGAGGGACAGATTGATGTACTAGTCAACAAGTGGTGGTTAAAAGCCATATAACTGGAGAACTTCTGTCTGGAAGGGCCTTCTCAAATGAAACACACATCATACTGGTTGGTTTCTGGACTAGTGCTGGGTTTCTTTACAGGCCCCTTGGTCCTGAGGTGATGGGCAGTTGGTGGCTGATTCCTTTGTGAAGGGCCCTGTAAGTGCCCCTGTTTATCTGCTGCTCACAGAACTCTTGTTTGTCGGGGAGGTGGCTCTCAAGAGCTTTCCTGTTTGGCCACCAAATCCTGTGCTCTGTGTGGACAGACTGTGGTGCTGACATATCAGCTCCTTCTGGTTTCTTGCAGTGGCTCCCAGGTCTGGTCCCCTCCATCTCCCTGCAGAAATCACACACAGGCCCCGTTTCCATCACTGCACACACTGAGGTAACTCACCCAGGAAACATCACAGAATCCCAGAATATGCTGGGCTGGGAGGGACCCACAAGGACCATCGAGTCCAACCCTCAGCCCTGCACAGGCCCAGCCCCAAGAGTCACCCCCTGTGCCCCAGAGGATCATCCAAACCCTCCTGGAGCTCTGGCAGCCTTGGGGCCGTGCCCACTGCCCTGGGCAGCCTGGTCAGTGCCCACCACCCTCTGGGGGAAGAACCACGGAGCAGGAGTGCCCAAGGACGCCCTGGGCTTCACCCCTGGGAACCCCATTCCCGGTGCTGTGCTGGAGCACCAGCTGTGCCCGCTGGCACAGGCACCAACCAGCACGGCTGTTCCCGCTCCTTGCCAGGCCCATTTCCATTTTACACAATGATAAAACCATTTCTTAATCACATCTTCCCATTCTTGGGATTCATGAGGGGGCTTGTTCAAGGCTCTGCTCTCCCTAAAAAGCAATCAAAGCCGTGGCCAAACAGAAGTGTTTGTGCCCCCTCCGCTGCCACCCGAGACCTTTGGGGACAGAGGCGGGCGCTGCTCCAGTGGCAGGGACGGGACGGGGCTGGAACAGCCTGTGTGGGATGTTTGCACAGGGAGGCTGTTTGTGCTGCAGGAGAAGGGTCTGAGTTGTGGCAGGAGGGCTGTTCCTGGCCCAGTGTGGGGCAGGGGTGCTGCTGGGGGCACGGCTGCCAGCCCTGCATGGGCTCCTCTGTAGCAGGACAGAGCTGGAATCCCCTCCACGTGCAGTTATTATTAATTAGGGGAGCTGTATCTGGGCAATAATTGTTTTTACAATACTCTCAAATGTGTATCTCCATGTCCAGCCATCCCTGACTTCTTTGCTGGTGGCTGTGCTCCAGCCTGGAGAACCCTGGCACTTCCTCCTGCTCAGTGCATAACATGGAATCACAGACTCGGAAAATTGTTCAGTTTGGAAAAGCCCTCTAAGATCACTGAAACGACCATTCCCCAGCACTGCCAGGGCCACCACTAACCCATGTCCCCAAGTGCCACATCCACATGGCTCTTAAATCCCTCCAGGGATGGGGATCCACCCCTGCCAGGGCTGGACAGACCCTTCCATGAAGAAAAGGTGCAGGTGGGAACCCATGGCATGTGCAGGGGCTCCCAGAGGGGCAAGAACCCGCCACCTCCATGCCCAGGGTGGCTCCTCCCTGCAAACAGCACCGTGCACTAAAGCCTGGCTTAAAAGACCCATAAACCCAGGAATTATAAGGCAGGGAGTGATGTGAGGAAGGGCTGGCGAGGAGGCCTCCTGCCTTTGATGTTTATTGGCACAGCAGAGCAAACAGGAACAATGCTGGGCTTGGGGAGCCCTTCTCAGCGTTCAGCATTTCACATTTGGTTCCAATTTTAGCAGTTGCCATTGTGTGCTCTCGTGCTGCCATTGTCTGAGGGCCCACTCAGGCCGGGGCCGTTGTCATTTATCTTCTGAGCTCCGTGATTTGGAGCAGCCCAGGCCAGCAGGCAACATCTGTATGGAGGGCCCTGCAGCCAGGCCCTGCCCTCCTGCCCCAGGACGTGCTGGAAGGTCACTTTGCCCATAAACTTCCTTATCGCTGTTGGTTTTATTCATTATATTTGACATATTAAGCTTCTGTCTCTTGGCATAAAGGACACAATATTGCAGCATATTGGCAAGCTCATTTGCTTTTCCCAGCCAGTGTTGTGTCCAACCTGCAGTCCCTGGGGAGCAACACGTGTATATAGACTGCAGGAAAATGAGCCTCAGCAGCAGGTGGCCTTTTGCAGCCTAATGAACATGGCAATCTGTTCCGAGCACGGCAAGGCTTTTCACCAGACAATTAGGCAACTAAGCATGTAATTATTCAGGCCAACAAGAAGAGCCTCTTCTCTAATTTCATCTTTTCATTGCTGTTTACTCACCCACACTCCCCTCATTAATGAGAGATTTTCCAGTCTATGCTAATTGGTTTCAATAACATTCATTTCAGTTGAAAGGGAACGATTCTGTTAATTGAGAATCGAAAGCGTCTTTTCATTTCGAGTGCGTCCTGCCATGGAAATCTGAACACTCTCAACAGGTTTGAGCTAATGAAATTAAGTTACACAGCCACTGGTGGTGTAACAGAAATAAAGTAATTTATTTGCACTGGAGCATGTGCTCTGGGTCCTGAACAATTAATGCAGCTCGTTGGGAGAGGGAGGGTCTGAGCAAACACGGCCTCCTGCTTCCATGTGCCGCTGCAATCCTCAGGCTGCTGGCACTGCCAAGCTCTGCAGCACGACCCAAAATGTTTAATGAGACTGAGAAGCATTTATGGAAACACTGATTGTTTAATAGCTGCTTGGGAAATAAAACATTAGAGCCCAGAGCTTGCCAGGCTGAGCACGAGGGTGGGCCAGAGCATCGTGGAATAAATAAATAAATGGGTGTTCCCTGCTCTGAAATCGGAGCCCACCCCACGGCATGTGATGCTGAGGAGCACTGGGGAGCTGCAATCCGAGTTATTCCGTGTTCAGGACCTGGAAAGCAAGAGGGAACTGAAGCCCAAGAATCAAATATGGGCTTTTTTTTTCATTGACCACAAGCAGTAGGAATTATTTTCAAGGAAAACTGAGATTCTCAATTATCAATGTATCTGCTGGTGTTCAGGCTTCAAGGGAAACTTTGGTTAACTTGTTCCAACTTCAGAGTTGTAACTGTACAGTTCCAGCTCTAGGGCTGGATGATTTTTAAGGTCCCCTCCAACCCAACCCCTTCCAGGATTCTCAGATTGTACCAGAAATAGACCTTAGCACATCTGCAGGGTTTTTAACTCCACTGAGGTGGAGAAGGCAGCCTGGAGGTGCCTGAACATCCTGTCTGGGGGAGCAGCTCTGTGGGGACCCCACCAGCCCAGCCATGCCCTGCCTTTGGCCTGTCCTTGTCACAGAATCCCAAGGTGATTTGGGTTGGGAGGGACATTCAAGACCATCTGGTTCCAAGCCCCGGCCATGGCAGGGACACCTTCCACTAGACCAGGTTGCTCAGAGGTTGCTTGTCTTGGAGTGGTGATCTCAACTGCTGCAGGTCAGTGCAGTGGCAATTAATTGATTAAAAATTAATCTGCAGGCTGAGAACTATAATGTCCAACCAATGAGAGGACCAAGGATGGCTCTCCATGTGGGAAAAGCCAGGAAACTTTGAACACTTCAGTGCTTCACTGTGGAGGAGACCAGAGATGGTGTTCATGAGCCCCTTCTGTATTTAGATATGAACCTCTGGGCACAGGCACATGGAGATCTCTGCAAATGCACATGGAAAGCTCTGCAAAGGAATATGGGAATCTCTGCAAATACAGATGTAATTATTTATTTTTCAACTGCAATGCAGTACATATTTAATTATCTTATGGTCATCCAGAATAGTTATGGATAACTGAATAAAAAATACCCCAAACCATACTCGACTTCATCAGCTTTAAAGGGAGACTTTCAGATTTCCCTACCTTTCTTTCTGGCATTAAAGCAGCTTGATGAATTTATTTGAACACAAGTGAAACTCCAGGGTGTAACTTTTGTTTTGATCCAGTGTGATGGTGGCAGGTACTGTTCCAAATCCCTGTGAATGACCCTCCTCTGTGCAGCTCTTCCAGCTGGAGGATTTGCTTGGTGGGAGATGCCCTTTCCACGAGTAAGAAGAGCAACCTGGAGTTGTTGCAGTTGCTGGTTGTGTTTCATCTTGGCTTTATTTGTAAGCATTTATGCCGGCGTGGGGTATGTAAATGCTAATGTTGCTTCTTTTCAAAGCTGCCTTCCAAAATGCATAATAGGCTGAGCCTTCTAAACTAATACACTGCAGCCTGGTATGAATATTGCAGAGAATTACTCCTTTCTTTGGCGCGAGGCTCATCGGCTGCCGGGTGATTCATGGCTGCACAGACGCACCTGGGGTTGCCAAGGTTACCCAATTTCATTCACCCACAGATAGTTGAGATCTACATAATCCCATCAGATCATCCACTGCATTTCAAAGTGATATTGATGAATGGTGCCTTGCTCAGATGATATGTCCATTTACATGTGATATATCTCACGATTCCTGTCTCCTAAAATATTGCTGCTGATGAGATTTCCCATTATGTGCAGATACACAAAGCAGAGGAGCACGTCTTTATTTCCAGTTTGAACAGACCCCAGAATTAGGACCCCACCGGGGGGGGGTTGTGCTTGAAGCTCACTTTTTCTGCCAAAATGAGAATATTGTGGCTCTAACAGCAGGCTTTGGTTTTGCACAGTTCTCTGCAGCAGCACCTTCTGGTTGCCACCAGAAAGGCTCAGCACCTTGTTGCACTGAGCCAGAGCTTGCCAGTAGCATCCTCAGCACCTTTTAATGTGGAATATCCCAGGAAAGGTGAAGAGGTTTTCCAGTAGAAGTTGCAGACCCTGGAGGATGGCCCAGGATGGGCACTGTGATGTGGCAACACGTGGTGAGGGAAACCAGGGGACAATTGGGACAGGGGAGGAGATGCATGACAGAAATGGCAAGTCCTCACCAGTGCCCTCCCATCCCACCTCAAGAGGACATACATTATACACACAATATATTAATTTGTGTATTATAAATCACAGCTAAGCCACAGACAATCTTATTTGAATTCCCAGAAGCACAACAACAACTGTGGGCCCAGAGTGTTCAGAAATAGGGAAGACTTTAACTCCATCAACCAGCCCAATCCAAACCGAAGGGAGCCCCTCTCCCTGTGCCCCTTTTCCTCAGAAACCCAGCCCAAACCACATCCCACAGGGCTGGGCAGCAGTGGGACTGTGGTCTTGGTGGGACTGAGGCGGGCTGGGAGGCACCAGGGCCTGTGGAGCCCCCAGGAGTGCCCAGCCAAATTCAAGGGTTCTGCAGCCAGGGGGGTTATCCTGCTGGGCATCCCCCACTGCTCCAGCCAGCTGTGCTGGGGACAGCAGGGCAGCTCCTGTTGGCATAAAAGGGATGAAGATCAGCCCAGTTTGGTGCAAGCAGGCATGGCTGAGGAGTGAGCCGAGGACTGAGGGTCCCAGATCATTTATTCACAGCAAGCACACCTAGTTGGCATCTGATTTCCGAGCCCAGAGACGTTTGCCCCCAGTTTCCCCAGAGGTAGATGTGTAAGTGAAATGCAGCAACTGCTGTTGAGGCAATGTGGAGCTGGAGCCTGGGCAGCCCTGCAAACCTCGCTATATTTCATCCTTTAAAAGCTATCATTTTACTCAGCAAGCTGCTTACTACAATTATACAACGTTTTTCTTGGCCCCCAGCTACTTTAAACATGGGTTTTATGGCGTTCACTGTGTTACCCTGAATGCCTGGCTCCCGAGCAGGGGCTGTAAAGGGTTGCACTGTAAAGAGGTACACGGGCTCCTCATTAACTTTATGGGTTTTCTGCCTCGTCTGGGGGCGCCTTCCCTTCCTCCCCTCCGCAGTGGGTGGGGCTGAGCGCGGCTCCTGTACCCAAATCGTTTGGCTGGAGATGGCTTCCAACAGCATCCTCTGCTCTTGGCTCCTGAAGTGGACGCAAAGCCCCTCCTAAAGTGCATGCAAAGCCCCTCCTAAAGTGGATGCAGAGCTCCTCCTATCAAAGCCCCCAAGCTGAGTGTCGAGTCACAGAATCACAGAACCATCGAATGGTTTGGATTGGAAGGGACCTGAAGGAGCATGGGCAGGGACACCTTCCCCCAGCTCAGGTTGTTCCTGCCCCATCCGCCGTGGCCTTGATGCTCTCACCGGATTTATCCCCCGCCGGCTCCTTTGCTATCAGGGATAAGGCACCTCCGCAGCGGCGAGGGCAGAGCTCCCTCCAGAGCCGCCCGGCGCAGCATTTGTGTTTCCCACACGTTCCCAGGCCAGCTGGACTTTTTTACACCCCTGCACGTTATCGAGACAGTCAGAGAGCAGGCGATTAAGCCACGTTTGAACGTGCACAAACCCCGCTGTCGTTGCTGCGCAGCGCGGCCGCTCTCACCGACGGGCTCTGCCCGCCGCTAATTATAGCGGCTGAAACCCGGCCGGCGCTGCGGAGCCCTCCCGAGCAGACAACGTCTCGAGCTGTTGATTAGGAAGGCCTATTATATATTGATAGGTCCGGATTTATTCCTGCCAGCAGCAGCCGCTAGCCGGGGTTGGCCGGGAGCGCGGCGCTGGGGAATCGGCGCGGGGCTCTCAGCCCGCCCTAATCTATCAGCGGCAGGACGAGCGCGCTCCGGCAATTAGGGAGCCAGCCCTCGGCAGCCTAATAGAGATAATGGGTTTTACTGGACAGGACGGGCACGGGGCTGCTGGGGAGGCAGGGGCAGCAGATAACTAGGGAAATGGCTCATTAAGCCGTGCTGCTGGTGGGCGCAGCGCTGCGAGCGCCGGGCGAGGCACCAGCGAGTCTGGCGGCAGCAGATCTCCCGATACGGGCGGATGTTGCAGGGAAACCTAGATGGCTCCGAGTTTAAGGGCAGGCATTAAGCTGGTGTTTGTGACAGAATTAAGTTATTTCCATCCCAATGTGTTTCTTATTACAGCCCCCCCGCCCCATCCCCACGATGCTATTTTTACCGCCTGCACTGTGAGATGTCCCTTTCTTCCCTCAAGTTTTTTTTGCTGTAAATACCCATCCTGCCTTGGTGCTGCCTGATCGTCCCCAAACCCCACCTCTGCCTGCACCAGCGCTGGCCGCCAAGGTGGCAAAGGACAGCTCAGAGCTTTGGAAACCTTCACCTGCAAGAGAACATCTTCCCAAGCCCTCCAGCACCCACCAACGGCACTGATCACCCAACACCAGGCACTGATCTCTGCTCTCTGAGACCAGGGACAGCACCCAGGGAATGGCCTGGGGTTGTGTCAGGGCAGGGTTAGGTTGGATCTCAGCAAAAGGCTCTTCCCCCAGAGAGTGGTGGGCACTGAACAGGCTGCCCAGGGCAGTGGGCACAGCCCAAAGTCTGCCAGAGCTCCTGGAGTGTTTGGATGATCCTCTGGGGCACAGGGAGTGACTCTGG
>JAOXXN010000220.1:954945-966665 GCA_026770055.1 Myrmophylax atrothorax | reverse complement strand
GTGCAGAGCAGAGCAGGACGATCCCCTCCCTTGGATCCCCCACCCTCTGCCCCTCTGGCCACTTCAGCTGCTGTGCTGGAGCAGCCAAAGGTGCTGGTGCCAGTGGTGCCTCCTGACTCCAGAGCAAAGACTTCATGCTCTGTATTGCTGCTCACCAGCACTTGCAGGAGCTTTTCTCCCTGCAGCCTTTCTCGTGGTGTGATCTGAGCCCTGTAAGTCACTTCTGCTGTGCAGACAGGGCAGGCTCTGCTGGGTTTTATTCACCTTCACTGGGGAAGCTGAGATTGGAGGTGTAGAAAGTGGTTGCTTTTTATAGTAATTGCTGACGAAGTGGTGAATTGGGTGTGAATGAATCCCTGTCCCCTGCTGGAATTGCTGCCCCCCAGACTCTCCTTCCAGGGGGTGCTGGTTAAGTGGGGGATGTGCTGTCTGAGCCAGGACCACGGTGCCAAAGGCTCAGGGCACACGTGGCCCAGTGACAGCTTTCCTGGGGCTCAGCCTCAGGAGTTCGCTGAAATACATACTGCAAGATTTATGTCTCTTTTCTGAGTCACATCTCCTCAGGAGCCTGCTATATTTATATTTTCAGTTGTTACTTGGAGCAATTTATAACAGGGATTCCCAGCTTAGTTGCTGCTATTCCCTTGCAGTGTTTTCATCACATTAGGCCTTGTGTCTGTTGCCTCCTGTTTGCTTACACATTCACGCATCTCTCACTGCACTTTGGACTTCTCCAGGCTGTTTCCATCCTTCTGGAGCAGCTCAAACCCTGTGGTGGCTGAAGTGGCTGCAGTGGAGCAGGATGGCTGATGCTCTCTGTGGCTTTGGACCATTTCCCTTTCAGCTGCTTTTCCATAGTTGTTGCACTCCCATGGGATCCCTCTTTGGCATCCCAAGCAGAGAAAGCCAGTGGAGAGGTTGGCTCTACCTGGGTCCAAGGGAGCAGCTGCTGCTGCTGCTGCTGTGGATGCCCCTCTCCTGCCCTGCACACACCTGTGCCCTCATGGTCCCCCTGGCTCTCCCTGTCCCAGGGGGCGTTCCTGCCCTGCACAGCTCAGAGATTCCGTATTTCCCCTTCTTTTCTGCTTCCCTCTCACATCCCTCACACCCTGGCCCCGGGCCAGGGCCATTTGCAGAGCCCCAGCACATGATGTTACTCAGGGCAGGGGTGTCAGGGCAGAGAGACAGAGAAGTCCCACCACGGAGCTGCCTGGAAAGGAGAGGAAAAGCAAATGGCACGTGTGTTGTAAATCAGGAGACAGGTGGGGAGACTGTTGGTCAGATGTGGATGATTTCCTAAAGTTGGGAATACCAACAGGTCAGTCTGCATTTTGGAGGACTAGTTATTGGTGAGCTGATCGGGACAGGTTTGATCCAAGACTACTTAAGGTCTCAGTCTGGGCTGTGCTTTAGGAGAAACATTTTGGAGAGGACTTTTCAAGAAAGCATTCAATCAGAAATGTTTCTGATGCAAAGAATTGAATCCTTCTGCTTTGAGACTCTCAGTCTCACATGCACAGGCTGGGTTTGTGCCGTGGTGCTGATTCTCAGCTGCTGAGCTGCTCAGCAGAAGGAATTCAAGAGCATTTTGGATTCTCCTTGGTGAAGTAAAATAGTGCTGCAGAAGCCTTAAGAAATTCTGTGTGACCTCTGACATCTTGTTAGGAAACCACAGGGCAGATGGGGCTTGGAAATTTTCAGTAAGCTTCAGCCATCATTATTCTTTGGAAATGCATCCACTTTAAGGGCTTTTTTCTGATTTCTCTTTGCACAATTTAGATGGAAAAGCAGTGGAACGTGGCTCTCCTGTTGGACATACACGCAGTCGCTATTCAGGGACGTGGATTTTTGACCATGCCTTGAGATACACGGCCGGTATGTGATGGAAGGATGTGAAAGGCTAACCAGGGATCAGGGAGCAAGGGAAAGCACTGGATGCAACAGGTGTGTTGCCCAAATTCCAGCTGCGAGGCTCAGGAAAAGCCTGGCACCAACTAACCAAAAACCTTCCCCATGTCCCCTCCTACTGCAACCTGCATGACACATCCTGATGTGGACAAAGCCCACGGCCATGGTGGTGTCCAGGGCCACATGGGTGTGCTCTTTTCAGGGCCTTAACACACAGGGAGATCTTTTTTTAGATCCACTTCATCTTTCCTCCACTCTTAAAACATATTTTTTGTGGCAAGTCACCCCTCCTTTCTCCAGTGTGAGGATCTGTGTGCTGAGCACACAGCTGGGGCTGCTGAGCTGTCCCTCAGAGCCTGCAGGACTTCAGGGCTGTGACACCTCCCTCACACCCTCCACACACTCATGTCCTCCTGGAGCTCTACCATCCACAGGCAGGAGGTGGGTGAAGATGCCCCCCTTGAGCTGACTCCAGCTTTCCCTGGGGTGTCTTTGAGGCCTGGTTGCTTTGTGGCATCTGCACAAAAGCTGAGGAACACGTGGTCCCTCTCCTGCCTCAGTTCCTTTCCAGCACAGCCCTGGCACAAGGGCTGCAGCCCCGTTTGGGTTCACATTGGAGAGGGGAGGCACTGCACAGTTACCTGGACAGGTGATCATCTTGGAGAGCTTCTGCACAGCCAAACACATTGATGTGCCATAGCCTATATCCAGAGGAAGGGGGAAATATAAGAAAAAAATAGGGAAAAAAATTCAACCTAGAGCCCCTCACTGTGTTTGACCTGTTTTCATAGACTCATATACCCATAGAATGCTTTGGATTGGAAGGGACATGACCATGTGCAGGGACACCTCCCACCAGCCCAGGTTGCTCCAAGCCCTGTCCAACCTGGCCTTGGACACTTCCAGGGGTGGGGCAGTCACAGCTTCTCTGGGCACCCTGTACCAGTGGAGCAGGAGCCCAGACTTGTGCTGTCTCCTCCAAACCCAGGGAAGCTCCTGCCTCTCTCTCCTCGGGCTGCCTTTACAGGGCCAGGCTGATGTCATGTGTCTGCACATGGAGCTTTCTACCAGCACTGCCATGCCTTGCTTTCTTCCATGGTGTGTGATGATTGTTTGTCTGATGCTTGATTGTCAATACGGAGCTCTCACTTGCCAACAACTGAGGAAGTATCTGATTGTGTCTTTATTTTCCTGTGCTGTTAAACATGTTTGAGGCTCTGCCCTCCTGCTATGCCAGCCAGCAGGAGGGCTCCTCATCCCTGCAGTCCTTGTTGAGCCACAAACCAGCTGGAGAGTTCAAAGGAGTGGCAGAGTGGCAAACCCCTGTGTTGTTCCAGCACAGCACCTTGTCACAGCCAAACACACTGCCCTGAGCAGCACCCTGGGGTGGCCCCTGTGCCAAAGTTCCAGTGGCTGTCCCAGCTCAGGAGTTCAGTGCAACTCTTTGGAATATCCCCCCAAAGAAAAGGCAAATCAAGCTGGAATGGCAGGACTTCTCTGGAACTTCATATTCATTCAGAAGGAAAGCTATCCATTAACATTAGAGGACTAGAGTTCATTTTTTGAGATTCTGTGTGTTTCTGGAGAAGTCACAAAGGGTTTCAGTGCTGGAGGCACCCCTTAGAGTCTCTCAGCTGAAACCCCAGCACAAACAGTGCAAAGTTGTTGTTTTCTCAGCTATTTATATTTGAAAAAAGAAAAAAAAAAGCAGGGAAGTTATTTGATATGATATGAAAGATGCATTCAGAAGGTACCAGAATCCCACCATTTGAAGCTGTAAGAATATGCACATAGGCAGAATATTCTTAGTTAAGATTAATTTCCCTTCTAAAGCTCTTTGGAGTAGATGCCAAAGTCTGGTGTGTTGGTAACTGATTGTATAATACAAAGACATTTGTTAAGAGGATTCTTTTGCACAAAGCATTTCCATGGACAGACACCTCTATTAAGGACCAAATCTATACCAAGGCTTCCTTTCAAGACCATGCACTTCTAGAGCAGCTCTGGGCCTTCATGTTTTCTATCTGACAATCTCAGCAGCTCTGTCAGAAGTAATTAAGTAATTACCTGTGTTTTTGAAGCGGTGACGTGCTTATGAGTAGAGAGAGACTGATACAAGTAACAGTTCAAGGGAGCTGGTTTGGGATGTTTTTGTCTATTTTTAAAAGACCTCTTGAACTTCAGTGGTTGCTTTTCTGAGGCTCTGTGCAATGACTCCCAATGCCTGTTCAAGGCTTTGACATCTATGAACATTCTGAATTCATTCTTTACTTCTGCTACTCCCATTAATCAGGGTGAGACACAACCCTAAGCCTGCAAATGACCACTAGAAAAAGCTCCAAACAATTAATAAAGGAAGATGTCAGCTTTATTTCAGTGTCTTAAAAAGTATAGCTAGAACTTTCTGGTACGTTCAACAGTCACTCAGCCACTCTCCCTCTGTGTCTCTACAGGACACAGATTTTCTCTCTCTTTTTGAATATGCAAATGGTGGAAGTATTTATGGATTATTAACAGAAAGCACCTGCAGGACATGGAAGATTTGGAAATGAAACAATCAGTTGGCATCTGAAATTCATGCTATGAATTTTCAAAATCAGATTATGAGAGAGAGAATGGTGCGTGTTCCTTGTATGTATAACCTGGGCTGGAATTCAACCCCAGAACAGCTTCACACTCAGAGTTTACATCAGGCCAGCAGCCTTGCTGCACATTTATGATGTTGCCATTGATACCAGAATCTGGCCATAAGCACTCGTGGAAAACTCAGTTATGATGTGGCTCTACTGTAGTTTGCAACCTGTAAGGCAGTAAATGTTTCCTCCAGAACAGCTTATAAATTCTGACTCTCACAAATAACAGCATTATCACTGCTCCATGAGGGAAGGCTAATAAATTTTAACAATAACCAAAGCAAAAATATTGCCCTAAACCCCAAGTGAATGAACTTTCAACAGAGCTGGATGAAAACCAAGGAAAGATTAGGAAGCATAAAAACAGGACAGTGCAGTACTTAAAAATTTGGGTTACTTCAATCCTCCAAAAACTAATACACTTCCAAGTTGTCTCTACTTTATGAGAACTGAAACTCTCATCAGGTCTCATCACATATATGCAAATGCACTATGGAACTAAAATATTGACAGTTAAATACCAAGGATACTAAATCCTACTGTCAGAAAGACAGGTCTGGTGGTTGGAAAGTTTAACTACAATATGGTCATCCAAAAGCTCGAAATACACCCTGTACCTCATCCTACATTAAACCAAAAGCAGTGCCATGTGCCCTCACACCCCCAAAATAAATGATTGAGATTTATCTGTTATGAGGGGTAAGGCTCATAACAAAATCTGCCAGAAAATGATGCATTAAATGTCCCACTGAGGATACCTTTGCAAACAGGGCACGTCACTATTCAAATGAAACACTTCGAGGGACAAACAATTATTTTTTGGCTTGTTGTATCATATCTGTAAAGATTTATTGCCTTGCTTGTACATTTTTGTGCACTGGACAAGGTCATAATGACTGGCACAGTCAAAGGCACAGAAAATGGGGCTGTTGGAACACCCTCTGGTCCATTTTCTTCCAGCAAGGCAGCACTAACTACCCAAATGCAGTCGCTGGCAGATGGTGACTCACTTTGTTCTCACAGAGCTTCACTGCCTGAACCTCCACAGCCCTCCCAGAGAATTCCTTCCAGCACTTCACAGCTCTTACATTAGCTACCCAAACATGGTTTAAATATCAAAGTGTCTCATGAAAAGATGATGGTTTAAGCCATATGTTTCTACTCTCTTTGCAATGGACAGAAAAGTGGATCATTTCCTTTCCCTTTGAAGTTTGTTGTAGAGACCATTGTTTTCCTTTCAGAGTAAATATGCAGAAGAAAGTTACAGAGAATTAATGATTTCATAGTCCCTCTAAGGACATCGAAATAATCCAGGTAGCTCCCACTAAATTAATTATTGAACTTTCTCTAATTAAAAGTTGCTCCTAAGAAATGCCTCCCAACAACACAAGGGAACCTCAACTCGCCTGGTAAAAAACTGTGCTTGCACCTTCAGGGTTTGATTATCAAAGTGGAGTTTGATGAACCTTGAAAAGGCCTCACAAAAGCCAAAACAAAGTTTCTCTGCAGATACAATACAGTACTTTCTGGAACTTATTGATCACAGGTATCCAAGACAGATTTCCTGACCTAGTGGTTAAAAAGTTGCTGCTTCCCCTCTGTTAGTCCTGGCAGTGACTGGCACCCAGTGCAGGTGAACACTCCTCCTGTAAACTGTTCATTTTTTGTCATTGCTGGCACAAGTAAAGCCAAAACCATGTTGGTTGCACAGATTTGGAGAAGGAAGAAATTTTGGAGTTGCCTTTTTTTTTTTTTTTTGAGAACTCATTTTGCTATTAAGCCACAGAGAGAATAGTGTAATGTCTGGTTCCTCTGTATTCAAAGAGTAAAAAGGTGGCTTCCAATTCTCATTTAGAGAGGAACAATGTCTACATTTGACTGTTCTAACTTTATACTTGTTGGAGCAAAGATTAAATATGCAGATAAAGATGAAAGCAATGGAGGCTGGTGCTTTCCTCGGTGTACCCGCAACAGACACATTTATTCAGGCTCAAAGGGCCTTTTAAAGTAGATATTCATATCTCTAACATGTAAAAAATTATTTAGGAACAACTTACATGAAGAACATTTTTAATTATCCTCTTAATTTACTTGGTGTAAGTGCTGTAGAACTGACAACCAATTGACAAAAGCTCATTTTGTTGCTTTAGCTGTGCAATCATTCCTCTAATATATGACAAAAGGTGGCTAAAAAGAGACCAAAAAAGCTGTGAGATTAAAGAATTACATTTCTTCTTTAGCTTCAGGAGAATTAAATTTTATTCTGGATGTTTAAAACTGACAACTTTTAGGCTAATAGTAGTGATAGAATATATATCATTGGGAGTAAAAAGGAAGAAAAGTAGCCAAAAATATTGAAAACCCCTCCCATAATTAGTAGACTCACAGGATGATAGAATCAGTAAGAGTGGGAAAGACTTCCATCAAGTCCAGCCTTTGACCTGATATCACCAAGGCCACTAACCCCCTCTCTGCCAAGAAAATCTTGGGGTTTTGTTCTTCATGAGAGTTATTTGATCCAACAGTATAATTAGCATTTAACAAAATAGCCTCAGTGGTCATAGGGGTTTTTTTCCCCTGCAAATTCTGTAAAGGTGCATATTAAATACGTTTATTAACAGTTCAGATGAAAAATTAAAGCACAAGTTCTCAGTGTCTGGTACCACGGAATGAGCTCTTGGAGTAGGGTTAGTAACAGTACTGTGAGTATGGAAATCTCTGCTTGGTGGTTCAAATTCTTCCTGAATTATTTCCATCTAAAACACACCATCAGGTTTGGTCAAACTAAATATTGAATTAAAACAAGTAGCGACTTCCCTAGTTGTGGTTTCAAGTTCTAATCAGGAGCTTCCCTGGTTCCTGGTGAATGGAATGTCCTGTTTATTACAGAGATCAGAAATTCATGTTACAAAAAAAGCACACCCTGGAAAGAGAATTTATATTTGCTAAAAATGTCTCTCCTCCTCTAAAAAGAATGTGATGGAAAGATATATGAGAGCTATGAAAAGATTTTCCCACAGAACTCAAAGATGTGATTTTTGGGGCATCATTGGATTTCCAAAAGTTGTCATTGGAGGAAAGTATTGTTTGAACTACTGGCATTTCATTTTCAACCAATTGAAGCAATGGGTTTAGTAAAATGTTTAAAAAATGTATATACCTTTTATATTCTCTTGTGATTGTTCAGCAAGTAGCAAGATAGTAAAAATGACATATCAGAATAATATAGTAACAGTGTTGGAATGAAAGGCTCAGACTGACACACTGAATAGATTCTGTATTTTGGATAATCATGCTGTCAGTGCAGCAGCAATTTTTGCTGTTTTAAAAAATACATATTGAGTCATTATATCATACTTTGCCATTAAGTCACAGTGTGCACCATCCCTGTTTTATCACAAAATGTTAAAAAAAAATCATTAAATTACAGAATACTAAAAAAACCCACCCTATTTTCAACCACAACTTACCTTCAGCTGCCTAACCATGGGAACTTCATTTTGCAAAAAGCTATTTCAGCAACATCTTTCTTCCCATCTGAAGTAATTTATTTTTCAGTGAGAATTGGAGGGAGATGACATTCTGAGCAGTGTCTGTAATTCCTGTGCACAAATGATCTCCAGAAACTGGTGAGTTCTGTGTGGTGAAATCCAATCTACCTCAGGGCATTGTCTTGCTGTGTGTTTGGGTTTAGACAGATCCCAAATTACATGAAAATGCATTCAGAACTTTTAGGCTTCTTGGTAAGAAGAGAACTTTTCAACTTTATTAAGTCATGCACATCTAGATTAACAAGTTTTACAGGCACTGTGCTTTAGGGCTGATTGAAAATACTTCAAAGTCAATAGGAGTCATTTCATTGACTGTAAGTGGACTTGGAACACCCACTGGGCAAAAGAAATGGGCCTTGCATTTAATATGCTCATTTTTTTCTTTTTTTTCTTTCTTTTTTTTTATCATTAGATAATTTTCACATACTGTATTTGTGTGCTGAAAAAACCAAGTCAGTGTTTCTCTATCTGTTTCCCATCATTGCATCCCAACCCTTTCTTTTGCCTTCCATTCCTCGAGGTTTCACTGGGGTTTGTGCTGATGCACAACTGGCATAGTTTTTTCCCCTTGTTTTTCTTTTTTTTCCTTTATAATTAATGCCCAATGATTTATGAGTAACTCAAGGAAAGTACATTAATAAAGTAGATATTTTATGGAAACTTCACACTCTGTTTATCTTGTTGTAGAAGGCTGATAAGGGTATGGAAAGAATAATGGAGGAACTTGATATGCACATGTTTACAAAATTAATAATAATCATACCAGTCAGAGGGAGGAGAGTTGCAGCCACTCCTCAGCTGGGGGGGAGCAATTACATTGTGCTTCACTTATTTGGTATATTCTTCTATCATTTTTTCACCTTCCTTTCCTTTTCTTTTCAACCCTCTTTTTCTCAGCCCCTGGGATTTATTTCAGGTAATGAGAGGAACAATAGATGCAGCAGCTAATAAATTATAACAATGCAAACCCTTGTGGTTTTTTTTTTTCTCATCAGCAAGGTCTCCTGGGAGAAGTTTGTGCTACAGGAATGTGGGGTTTATTTTTTTTTTCCTCATTCTCTCCCTGATCCCACTGAGGAAGGAATGAGTGAAGAGTTGTGTGGTGTTCAGCTGCCTGCCAGGTAAACCACAACAATTCTTTTTAGCACCCAACACAGGGCATGAAGGGTTGAGACAATGACAGATCTGACCACAGCATGTTGGAAAAAAAATTGTTAGAGTCATTCATTATATTATTTAAATAGTTGCTGGTCACAATGTTGATTTATTTGATCTCAGGCTTGCTGTGCTTATTCTCAGAGCTGTGCTGGTGTTATGTAGCACCTGCCTGGCTGTACATGTTCCCTGTTGTGCTGTTTGTCATCTCTGGGGGCTGGATTAGGGTTATCAATTTGCAGTTCTGTGTAACACTGCCTTATGATAGGATAAAATTACTGCTTGTGAGCTTAATCTGCTATTTGGACTCAGCATTGCCGTCATCTCTGCAGCTTGGGAAGCATCTCTTGGGAACTGTTAATAGTTACTCTCGTCCCCTTTTCTCTTCAGAGATCCAATCTATGGTGGAGGCAAGAGGGGACACTTTCTTTCACTCCTTCCCCTTCTCCTCCAGGCCAGTTATGGTGACTCTTGAGAATTTTGAAAGGACTTGGGATGTTCAAACAGCATGTTCCTACTGATGAATGTGTCCACCTGATCCTTATCTTTGAGTGAACTGTGGGATAGGCAAACATACTCCATGTGGGACAACAGGGCCAATAGCATTAGAGAGCAGGGGAGCAATTAAGAGAGCAGAGTAGCCAAGCAGCTGGAATCACATTCCAGGGAATGGGGCAATGGCAAAGTGAGTGGAAAAGGGGCACAAGCCAAAGCCTGTGGAGGTGACTTCTGTCAGGTGTGAAGGAAAGGTGTCCCTTCAAGGGAGATGTTGTATGTCACCCAGAGAAGTGGAGAAGCATGGAGAGACGAATCCAGTACCTGAGGAAATCAGCCATGCCAGAGGGGATTTGGGTTGACCTGGACAATGAGCAGGGATCCGAACACACAGAGAAGTGAAGTGACAAAAGTTTGTATGGAGGACACTGTCACCTTGTGCCAACTCACTGGCAGTAGTGACAGGAAGAGGGCCAGACACAGGGGGGATGGGCTGCCATCTCCAGCCATGTGGAGAAAGTCTTGCCCTCCCTTCCTTCCCTTCAGCTTCTGTCTTGGCGTCCAGCAACCGAAAGAGGACCAAGCCTGCTCCCTCCCTGCACAGAGCAGCATTCCAGCTATTAGCAGGAAGGTTCATCTTCTTGAGAAGCTGCAGTGGGTACACGCCATGGTGTGGTTTGACCTGTGGGGCCATGGAGAGGACCTGAGGAAGTGGGATGGAAGATCCACCTGACCCCCAGAGTCATGGGGATGTGAGCTGCAAGGACAAACAACCACAAAAGGGGTTCTTCAGGCAAAATTGTTGCTCCAGTTTCCCAGGCAGAGCAGAAGGGTTGATATTACTTCTGATCTTAGTAAAGGTCCCTTTTATATTCCCTTCCTTTCCTTTTCTTTTGAAGAGTCTTACAACCCACGAGTGTTCCCTTTTTCCTGGTTCTCTCCCTGGTCCCAGCTGGGGCAGTGACTGCACTGCCATGTGGGGTTTAACAGCTGGACAGGATAAACCACAGCAGGGAGGATTTATTTTTATAGCAGCAATGCTTTGGGTTCCTGGTAGAATATTTCAAACCTATATAGCAAGGTTGTACAGACCTTATTCAAAAAGATCAACAAAGAAAGATGTTCAAAATGCCAGGATGTTTCTGAAGTTAAGGCTTTGAGTTCCATTCCTGATTTCATACTTGCCCTGCTAGAGAGGAACTTGAAGTTATCTGGTTTGCAGTACTTCAATTTCAGCTTCTGAGTTTCTCCCAGTTTAGTACCAGTCTGCTTTTTCTTTTCCTTCAAAATCAGGATCTTTATGAAATCCAGACCAAACAAACTCTAAATCAAATTTCTCTTACAGGGAAAAAAAAAAAAAAGAAAAAATGATATTTGTTTGCCTGGAGCACTGTTTAACAGTGATAGCACTTTACTTAATACATATGGACAATTGCATTTGCTAATGCAGGAGCAGGCAAATATTGATCTTTCACAGTAAATTAAATTCAATGAAATTTTCATCCAGCAGAGCACATATAAACAAAAATACTAACACTGGAGAAAGTCTCTGACTTCATTATACTCCTCTTAAGACAAAAAGAGATCAAATAATCCACAAAAAGAGAACAAATGATCCATGATGGGAGATATTTCCAGTGGAGAACTTTTCTCCTTTTGGATGCTGCAGATGTCCTTTGATCACTACTATCAGCATCCCTCTGCTGCCTGAATTTGTTCTCTTCTCCACTGAGGACTTTGGAAATCTGTGTGGGCTCTACTAGAGTATCTCATCTTGGTACCACAACTCAATAATGCCTATGACCCTCTGTCCTAGTTCAGCAGGTGGGACCAATTTATCACTGTGGGTGTGACCAAAGCTGTGTGTTCTACACCCTCGATTCATTTCCCATGAACTGTTCCCAATGGCCCATTGGCAGCAGCTGCCCAGGGCACACCTGACCCCTCAGCCTGGCAGCTGGCTGGGAAAGAAGCCTGG
>JAOXXN010000220.1:915094-929509 GCA_026770055.1 Myrmophylax atrothorax | reverse complement strand
GCTGTGCCCCAGGATGGATGTCAGGCTGTGCCCCTGGATGGGTGTCAGGCTGTACCCCAGGATGGGTGTCAGGCTGTGCCCCGAGATGGGTGTCAGTCTGTGCCCCAGGATGGGTGTCAGGCTGTGCCCCAGGATGGGTGTCAGGCTGTGCCCCAGGATGGATGTCGGGCTGTGCCCCAGGATGGGTGTCAGGCTGTACCCCAGGATGGGTGTCAGGCTGTGCCCCGGGATGGGTGTCAGGCAATATAGGGCAGAAAAACCCCACCAAGCTGACAAGGGAAATCCTCTTCCACATTGATGTGAAAGCTGAGACAAAGACACTCTTGTCTCCATTCAGACAAACCAGATTCATAAACATTTTGAGCTGTTTTGTACCTGTCTGCCCCACACAGCTGTGCTGAAGGGAGTCAGTTGTTGCTGGAATGAAGTGGGGGCCTGTAAGGTACAAACATGCATGAGATCAAGCTTCATCAGTCCTCCTTTCACTGAGCACCTCGCTGTCCTGCATGTCTTGGGTTGTTGGCTCTTGGTTTTGTTGGTTCTCTTTAGTTTTGTTGGCTGTAACGGGATCCTGGCTGCGGTTAGGAGTCAGGAGCAGTGAGAACTGAGTGTGCAGTCACATCCAACCCATGTTGAAGACTTTGATCTTTAAGAGCTCATGCATTGACTCTCTTTAGATCTGCCACTTTGTCCCTGTCCAGAGCAGCACTTTCCTGCCGTAGCCCTGAACTTCCAAGGAGATGTCAGCAGTGCCCTCTGTTCTGTGTCTGTTCTGTGTGAGAGCAGAGCTGCCTGAATGGGCAATAAATGAGGATGTGCCCCCAGCCATTCAGCACAGGGCGTGTGGGGGCAGTTGGGGGCTGGCTGTGCCTCAGAGACCTGACAGAGCTCGTGGGACGGGTGGCAGTGCATGGAGGGGTCTGGCTGAGCAGCGTGATTGCAGTGCTTGCCTTTCACCTCAGAGTTTCTAAAGTGGCCTGTTTTCTTCTTCCTACAGACAATTTTAGGTACACATGTGACATTTGTGGGAAAAAATATAAATACTACAGCTGCTTCCAAGAGCACAGAGACCTACACGCCGTGGATGGTGAGTAATGTTTTGACACTCAGACACCCAAAGTAGGATGGGAAGTCTTTGGGGAAGCAAAATGTGGTTCTGCAGGACTGTGTGGCCCATGATGGGCAGGACACTGCAGCCTGTCTTTGTCATGGAGGCACAGTGTCCAGGCTCTGCAGGAAGGACTTTGCTGCTCTTGATTCTCTTGGTGTACATCAAAGGGACCTGGGGCCCCTGCAGTGCTGTGTGCAGTGAGGGCCGTGGTTAGGGTGGATGTCCTGGGTGTCCTCAGGGTGAATGCTCAGCCTGGCTACTCGCTGGGGTTGGTTGCCTTTTGGTTTCTGACTTTACAGGCTTGTTTCAAACATGCTCCTCTGAGAGAAACCACAATTCAGAGTTGGAAAATCTTGTTTCGTTCTTGTCAGTCACTGGGGTAGGGAACTGATGCTGTTGTCAGTGGCCCTTACAGGCTCATTTTTCCTCTGTGACTGTTGATGTGGCCAAGGCTGGTGACACTCAGACAGAAGCAGACCTCCACTGCCCGATGCAGTGTTTCTTTGTCCTACAGTGGGGGAAATAGAGGCATCAGCATCCTGACTTTGGCTTGCCCCCTGCTTACTGGGTGTCTGAAGCTCCTCAGAGCCCACAGACTCTCCAGCCCCTCACTGTGGGTGCTGCAGGCCTCTAAGTGCTGCCCCCCACTTGGCCAAGGATGGAGCCCTGCCAGAGTTCTAGAAAGAGGCTGCTTGGAAAGCAGCAGGTTTTGAGTGGCTGCTCTGTCTCAGAAAAGCAAGTTTAACTGGAACGTGTGGACATGTGAACCTGCTCTAAGGACAGCCAGTGCTCTCCTGCAGGGCACCACTGCCAGCTCCCTTCCTCCTGTGGGGAGCCTGAATGGAGTCAGTGGGACTGACTGTGAGGGGAACTGTCTGCTTCAGTCAGAAGTGTCTCATGGCCATGGATCAGGGAGCTGTGCCAAGGCCACAGCAGGGCTTGGAAACACCCTCCCCACGTGCCCCACGGGGACACTGGAGTTCAGCACACAGAGGTGTGAGGCAGCTGCGCTCCCGAACTTCTGTGGGGCCATGTCAGTGTCAGAACAAAGGCCTTGAGGATCTGTGTGTGTTAGGGCTGGGCATGCTCAACTAGTTCCCATGTGGATGCTGCTGGGAAGAGGAGGGACTGGGGCGCAAAGCCTGGTTTAGTCAGTGGGGCTGAACTATGCTGAGCAGTATGTGAAATGCAGGAGGAAAACAAGACCTTTTAAGAGGATTTAATTTCTCTTTTGTTTCTTCCCCTCCTTCTTCTATTCTGTGTTAGTTTTTAGTGTGGAAGGGGCCCCAGAAAACCGGGCAGGTAAGCCGAGCTCCTTTGTGTGCTTCATTTCACAAACCTTTTCAAGCATTCAGTGGTTCAGACACAGCAGGTCCAATTCTGAACTTGGAAGAGACAAGAGAGTTTTGTCATGGCTTGCAGGGGGACAGGGAGTGTCCTCTCTCCCTCCCCCAGTGTGTACAGTCAGCAGGTTGATGCCCAGCCCTAGCAGATACCAGGCTTTTGTTGCACATACAATTCATCAGGCTTTGGTGATTTAGTGAATTGTTCAAGGTATAAATTACATTCTTTTATAAAATGGGTTTGGTTCTGCTTTATTGCTAGCTGTGCTGTTACAGGTCAGTGTTTGTTGGGTGACTTGCCTGCAGCCTGCATTGCCCTGCCCACTCTCAGCCAGTACAGTGGTGTTAGAGGGAGATGCATGGGAAGGAAATCAGAAAATATGGATCAGACGTTGCAATGTGTTTGTTCAGTTCTTCCTCTGTACTTTTTAAACATTAATACCTACAAGGCACGTTACTGGGCTGGAAGCTGGGATAATCCTGGGATACCCAAGGAGGAGGAGGAGGAGGAGGAGGAGGAGGAGGAGGGCCAAGTCAGACAGAGGGGTCATTTGGTTTGTAATTGCTGTCTTTGGGTCTTGTTGCAGATGGCAGTGCCATTACAGGTGCAGGAGCACCGAGTGCCCGTGCAGTGTGGGGACACCCTGGGAGTGTCACAGCTGTGTCATTACAGGAGCACTGAGTGCCCGTGCAGTGTGGGGACACCCCGGGTGTCACAGCTGTGTCATTACAGGAGCACTGAGTGCCCGTGCAGTGTGGGGACACCCCGGGTGTCACAGCTGTGTGCCTGTTCTGCTCTCTTGCAGACCCCTACGATCAGGCCGTCATTGCCACCGACGAGGTGAAGGAGGAGGAGCCGGAGCCCTTCCAGAAGATTGGCCCAAGTAAGAGTTGGGATCCAGCTTCAAAGGAGGGAGGAAGCACAGGGGGGTCACATCTGCCCTTAGCTGGAGCTCCTCTGGGAAAACCAGGAGGTCCCGTGTTGCACAGAGCTCTTGGGAACTGGGGCAAGCTCAGAGGTGTGTTCAGGTTCAAGTGAGCATCAAACACCAACAGCCCTGGCCCCAAGAACTGTAGCTTTGTGATGTTTTCTGCTCTGCAAAGGGAAGAGGGAGAGGGCTTAGGGGAAAAGCAATCAGGCAGGGATGAGAGAGGGCCTTAAGGTGCACTGACAGAGCTGGCAGGTGATCGTTCTCACTGCCTTTGAGGTGGGTCATCAGACAGAGCAGAGGGAAGCAGAGAGAGCACCAGACTGCCAAAGCATTTCTCAGAATTCTTCACTTTGGAAATGATTGATTATCCCTGGGTTTTTCTTTGGCTTGCAGCTTGCTGTCAGTTCTGTACTCCCCAGCACTGGCAGGAGCAGGACGTGTCAGTATGTTGTTACACTCCACTATTTCCAGTACCCCAAAAGCAGAAATGGGCACTGCTACTCCAGAAAAGCCCCTTCTGCTGCAAGAGAACTCTACAATCCCAATATAAAAGTTTTCTAATACTTAACTACTTGTTTCCTAGTTTGTCTGTTTCTGTTGTTCACACATCACAGACTTTCTGTAACCAGAGGTAAAAACTGGGCCATCTGTAATGCAGACTTTAGAAATGGATTCTCTCCTTTGTTTTGCACTTACTTGCTGTAGCTTTGGGGTAATCTGCTGCAGCTTGTTCAGTTGTTATGGACTTTTTATGCACAGTCCATCCCTCTGGTCACTGCCTGGAACTGTTTCCTTTCTTGAGGAAGGATGTGTGGATTTCAGGGGAGGTGAGTTCCACGTGCATGAGGAATATGCTCAAGTGTGTGTCACCCAGCCAGTTTTTGTGTAAAAAGCCAAGAAACTGGGGGTTGTGTGAGAGGGCTGCACTCCTTCCTGATCTTTGCATTTGTGTCATTTCGCAGAAACTGGCAATTACACCTGTGAGTTCTGTGGGAAGCAGTACAAGTACTACACTCCCTACCAAGAGCACGTGGCCCTGCACGCCCCCATCAGTGAGTATCTGCTGTTCCACTGCAGGCTCTGGTTCACTGGGGTTGTGCTGAGCACGAGGGGTGCAGGAGAGAGTTCACTGCTGTGGGTCCTTCACTGGAGCTGTGGGGTTGCAGAGGGCAGGGCAGGGATCCTGTGCTGCCCTGGGCAGTGTAAGGCTGAGCTGGGAGGAGCTGTTAGGTCTGCAATGTCACCAACCCAGTCCGTGCACTTCTGCACATGTTCCTTGGGGGTTTGATGGCTTGGTTTGTTGTGTAACTGAAGTGATGCACAGAGTTTTTAGACTCCCCTGAAATAATAACTGAATGTACTTGTTGGGGTAGAAGCATCTTCTTAGGAGCTTCTGGGAGGCTTTTTCAGACAGTGGGTTAAAACTGGGTTTCCAAATCATGTAAATGACCTCAGCAGCTTGCTCCTAAATCACAGGCAATAAACTATTTATTTCAGGGAGCTCTGGAAAGGCAGTTTCCCTGCAGCCTGCACTCTGGAGGGGCACTACAGCCTGCCCTCCCCAGACAAGGGGGAGGTTTTAATGAGCAGTTCTGTAATTCAGTGCTAAATATTAGTAAACCAGTTGAGAGAAATTCTTGCTGTATGTTGGATTTGAATGCTTTTAAAAGTATGCAGAGAAGTTCCTTATACCTGAACTTTCCCCTCCTTTCCCGGCATTGCCCTGGGCTTTGTTGTGAGGCAGCGTGGCTGTTCCTTGCCGGGGTGTGTCCTGCTCCGGGTTTTGGGATGCTGGAGAAGAGGGATGGGCCGAGCTCATCCCTCGGGGGGTCCTGAGGCTGCAGCCAGCAGGGGGAGCGCCTCCTCCCCAAACTCACCTTAATCGGGTTTTAAAGGGATCTTAATGAGGCACCTTTGTGTTTATGGGAACACAGTCCACCAGGATGGCACCTCTAAGGTCAGTCGAGGTTTGGTGGCTCTTGGCAGCTCCCATGCAGGTTCTCTGAAGCCTGAAGATGGACCAGGCTCATTGTAAAAGATGCAGGGCATAAAATGCCTGTAACCACCACCATCACAAAGTTAATCCTGTTATGTGCCATCTGCTGAAGGAACTGCACACAGAACAGTTATTCCTAAGCTTCCCTGCACCCCCAAGCTCCACCTCTTAATGTAGGTGTTTTCAGCCCTCAGCAAAGATGTTGGTGCCCAGCAGTGGGTCAGTCTCCTGCCACAGATGGGCCCTGGGACAGCAGTGCTCTGAGGTCACTGGTCCCCCCTGCACAGAGCTCAGGAGGATGGGCATTGTCCTCTGAGGATGGGCACTGGAGCCTTGCTCAGCTGTAGCAGGTTCTCACCTTCCCAGCACCTCCCATTTCAAGAGGATTTATTGCCATGGGTGGGCGGTCCCATGGTGTAAAGGAGAGCACTCTGGACTCTGAATCCCAAGGACCTGAGTTCAGTTCTCAGTAGGGACTGTCCCCTGGCAGTTCAATGTCTCCCTGCCATCCCATCCCGTCAGATCTCGGATGCCCAGCAGGGTCAGCCCCGGTTAACACCGAGTGCTGTGACAGTCTGAAGGACTTCCCTGTCACTGTCCAAGCTCTCTTGGCCATGGCAAATGGACCTCAGGACTTAAATGGTGGGGCCAGTTCTGTTCCTCACCTAAAAAATCCACTGCACAGGCTCGTAGGGCTCACCCATGTGGGGAGAGCCCTGCCCAAATCTTTGTCCATGAAGTCTGGCCATACATACATACATTGCCATGGGTATCTTTGCCCCCTCCCAGCCATCTGCAGTAATGGGTGAGCTGCTGGTTCCAGTCCAGTTTCTCCAGCACAAAAGAAACCCACAGCAGCTGCTCTGGGAGTTGTTTGCCTGGAGTGGGCCCTGCAGGAACAAGTGCCCCTCCCAGGCCCTACCCCTCTCCTGGGCAGCTCAGGGGCCTGTCCAGTCCCTGCTTTGTGGCTGCTGGGGGCCAGTTTTGCAGGAGGAGGAGGAGTGTTCTTTGGAATGCTGGCATTGAAGCCATTCCTGCCCTTAACCATAGACTATATAGTGAGAGATGTGCAAACGAATTTCCAGTCCTTTCAAATATCTTTAACTATGAGGACACTTAAGATCAGATTAAGAAAATATTTTCATACGATTTAACCCCATAAACTTTTCTTTTTCCTTTTTTTTTAACCTTTTTTTTTCCTCCCCTAATTCCCAGGGCCAGTAAGATTTATGATTTACAATGACAAGCCACTAACCCTGGTGAGGATACAGGAGAGGGCATGATGAGCTCCCAAAGCAGTACATTCTCCCACCTTTCTACTGCTCAGACTCTGCTCTTGCCAAAATCCACAGTCCTGGGAGGCTGCTCTTAACATAGGACTTTTGAAAAGCACAACTGGCTTTCCTTGAGTCCTTACAGTCACAAGGAAAGCTGAGACTGTGTCTTTACCCTGGCCTTGTTCTTCTGGTTATAAGACAAACGCTGAAAAGTCAGTCATAGTGAGGAAACCCCTTCAGCATTTCCACATTAGCTTTCTGGATCTCTGCTTGAGTGCCAGCTTCCACTCCAGAGCCTGTCTTTCTGGTTTTCTGTGATAATGGATAACAATTCATTGAAAATGGGCTAAAACAGGGACTGAAATCCTGCAGGTCAATAGGAACCTTGCAGGATAATTTTTGGTCAGTGCTGCTGGATAGCTGGATAGCTGCCAAAGAACTCTGCTGTGAGGTTTCCTGGAATTATTAATGCCAAATGTCGCCTTCCAAAGGTCCCTTCTTTGAGTTAGGAGTAGTGGCTTTTTCATAAGCTTAGAACTGGATTATTACTCCTTAAAAGTACATATTTCTCTGCAGTTTCTGTCAACATATTCACTCTTTTGAAGAAGGGTGTCAGGGGCTGTTTCCAAAACAAAAGTGGGTTGTAGGCACATTCTTTGTCCCAGTTTTAGAAATATCTGTGAATGGAGGTGCACAAGGAGGCTTCAGGGATGTTTCTGCACTCCTTCAGGCTCTGGCTGTTCTGTGAGAGACTGATTGAACCACATTTGCAGGTGACTGGGCTCTTGGGATTGCTCAGAAAAGTGGAGAGGGACTATTCACAGGAGCCTGGAGTGCCAGGACAAGGGGAATGGCTTCAAACTGACAGAGTAGGTTTGGATTGGATACTGGGAGGAAATTCCTCCCTGTGAGGGTGGGCAGGCCCTGGCACAGGTGCCCAGAGAAGCTGTGGCTGCCCCATCCCTGGAAGTGTCCAAGGCCAGGTTGGACAGGGTTTGGAGCACCCTGGGCTGGTGGGAGGTGTCCCTGCCCATGGCAGGGGGTGGGATGAGATAGACTTTAAGGTCCCTCCCAACCCAAACCAGTCTGTGATTCTATGATATGATTGCAGTGCACAGAAAACCTGGTGCACTGGGGATGTGGACTGGATATAAATCCACCAAGAGTGGGATAGAGCTTTTAGTGGGATTTGCTGAGTCCAGGCTTGGGAATGTGCACTCACCAGACCCTCCTCTCGTACCTGCAGGTAGGGCAACAGACTCCCATGGCATGGAACTGTGTTGAGAGGACCAACATCTGCACAGCTCTCCATGTCTTTTGCTTCCAGGCTGAAAATCTAAAGTGCTGTCAGGGCCCTGAGAGCACTCAGAGGTGCTAAAGGTGCTGAGCAGCCCTCCATGGGGACTGTGCCCAGGGCCACATTCGCTCTCTGGCTCAGCTCTGAGCCGTCAGGCCCTGCCTGGGCTGTGCTGTGGGATGTTGGGCTTCAGCTCAGTTGTAGACATGCCCATTCCTGGCTGTGGATCCCATGGGTCTCTACCCCAACCCACAGATTGACTTCCCAACTTGATGTCAACCCTGACCCATCACTCTGGACCTCTCTGAGGATGGGTGCTGTGTGTCTGGCCCTGGTTAACCTCACCAGAGATGATCCTGCTGCTGACCTGTGCATTGACTTCCCAACCTGAGCACAGACCTGTGTTGTTGCCCTGAGCTTCTGAAGATCTGGACTCGAGATTGAAGCTGGCTGCCATCTGTGGTCCTGGCTCACCTCTCCCAGGGTCTGTGGGATGAGCCCTGCCTGTTGAAGACCCTTTCCTGCCAGCCCTGGCATCGTTCTTGGCTCTGTAGGAGACAGAGAGACCTACACCCACCCTGGCACCTGAGATGCTCAAGGAAGTTCATGCAGCCTCTCTGCTCCATTCCTTTCCCTATTGTGAAGGACACTGGATACAATTTGTTCATCAGAAGTGCTTAAATGCAGCATTTCATGAGGGCAGCTGCCAGCAGGGCTTTTCCCTTAAGGAAAGGGATCCTTTTTGGTAGCACATCTGGTTTCCACACAGGTCCTGCCAAACCAAGAGAAAAACAGCTCCAGATTCCAGCTGAATGGTGTGTCTTTGCTTCCTCCAGCTCAGTGAGGGACATCTGTGAGGCTGGGTGTTTTTCCCTCTCTCTGATCCCACAGTGCCTTGGCAATGGGCCCCACCTGGCTGTGTGTATAAAGGCACATGTTAAGAATTTGATAGGTTTGAGCAGAGGAGTTTTCCTGTGGACAGGCCTGTTTGCCACAGCAGAGGTGTCTGCTCAGACTAATGAATTTCAGGCCATTGTTAAGGAATCACTTTCCATCATTTTCAGTAAAGATAGCTTTTTTTCTCCACAGGTGACAGTATAATTCCATCTGAACCATCCAAATGGTTCCTTACCCATCCTGACAAGATCTTCCTGAACAAAAGCCATGCACAAATTACTAGCCAGAATTTTTACCTGGAAAAAGTGATGTTACTGAGACAATCTGATCTCTGTTGTGGTGGTGCATCATGGTAGTGAGTGGATTTATGTGTGCCTCAGTTTCTCCTTGCTGCCACAGCTTGCCATTCACAGGGCTTTAAGGTCTCCACAAAACCAGGATAGCCAAGAGGGGCCACTGTGATCTCTGGACTGCCCAGAGAAACATGTTCTGTAGGATTGCCTTGATTTGATTGCTCACAGATAAGTTTTAGAGAGACATCTAATCTTGCTGTTGAGTGACAGAAAATACAGCAATCTTTTAAGGTAATTATTTTGATGAATTATTACCTTCATTAAATTCAGACTAAAAATATCCAGCTGTAGCTTGAAACCAAGTCCCACTTATAACTTTGTCTGCTTGGTGAAGGAGGACTAAGTTCCCAAATTGCTGCCCTTTGCAGGCCCTTGCATAGCCTGCTCTCAGGTCCCAGATCTCCCAGTTAAGCCAAAGCAATGACTTGTGTTTCCATGGTAAGCTCTGCTGATCTTGTTCCTTCATTAACCTCTTGTCTTCTGCTGTGACTGCTCTCCAGCCTGGCACCCCCCCTGGAGCAGGGCAGGGCCACCACTGGCACCTGAAGAAACTGAGAGCTCACTCCTGAGGTCCTTGGAAAGTGCCCCAGTTCACACCCAGAGTGCCTCGGTGTTTTTAGCCAAGATCACCCTGGGAGCTGCTCTCCAGCCACCCTGAGCAGGCACAGCAGTGACCAGGCCTTTTGCTGCTGCCAAGGTGGGGTCCCCCATCCTTTCAGCATCCCCTGTGTCGTGTGTCCTTGAGCACACCACGTGCCATTCTGCACAGCTGCAGCACAGAGCTCTCCATGGCTGGAGGTCAGGATTGCCCTCCACATCACTCCTCCCCTGCTCTCCCTTCTCCACCTTCCACTGGAATATGTCTCAGCTGCTTTCTGAGAACGTGTGAAAAGCTCAAGAGCAGCAGTTTATGGGATTGTCTGCCCACAATGTTCTCTCCAGTCTTGCTGTCTAGCTGCAGATTTTAAGGAAGGAGGTTTTTGTGACTATTCAGCAACTCAGTATTTTTATTTTTAGAACTATCTTGGCCTTTGTGTCAGCCTGAGGCAGCGAGTTCCACAGTGAAGATGACTTTTCAAGAGTAGAGCAGAGGAGCTGCATGGTGGTCTCTCTACCTGTGTTGCTCAGTTTACAGAGGAAGTTTGTCATCTGATGAACTACAGGCTAAAAATTTTTTTCCCAATGAACAATTATCTTCCAGACTGCTAGAACTAATATTCCTTTGTCTGTCTTGCATTGCTGGCTCAAACTCTCTCTCTGCCTGCTGTCAGATGGAGCAGCCTTCTCTCTGGGGTCTCAGTTTGAAGTCACACTATTTGTTCAAGTGGGGAGGAAAAAGAAGAAGTTTTGGAGGTCATCATGGCATTGAGACTTTTGTCTGCAGGTCTCAGAGAGCAGTGCCTGGGCTGCAGAGGATGTACATGGTGCTCTTTGTGTCTGACACTGGAGGGTTGGCTGGTTGCTGGTTCCCTTGGTATGAATGGGGAATGAAGCAGCAATTGGTGGGAATGGCTCTCATGGGAAACCAGATGGCACAGAAGCAGGAATTTCCCTACCTGACTACATTTCTGCTGGCAGTTTGGCAGCAACTGGAGAAGGATTATCCATGGAGATGAAAGGAAGTATAGGGAGCAAAACAAGCCTCCTGCCTGTTTGGCTGGCCAGAGACCAAGCAGAGGAGAAGTATCCTGACCTAAACTATGAGAAAACCTAGTGCAGAACTACACTGGCTTTTACAGGGAATGTCAGCATTTGCAGGAAATGCCAGCTTGGCTGGGTGTGTCAGAGCAAGTGAAGCAAAATACCTGGAGTCACAAGCCCCTCTGGATGTGCACACCCCCACTCCCTAGTGCTGCTGACAGGGGACATGAGAGACAGTCACCTTTGAGGACTGTGATGTCTCCTGGGATTTTGGAAATGAGCATCCAGTGCCAGTCTGGGGTACTCAGGGTCAGGCTGTTGTGCTGCCATGGCATTCCATGACAGAATGCTATTCCATGTGGATAAGTATTTCTTACACTCTGGATAGGATGGGCAGGTGCTGGTGTTGTCCATCCACCTTTAGGCATCTTACAACATCACTGTGTAGAAATTACTGTTAGAGAGCTTGGGCTGTGAGTTAAAACCTTGTTTCTTAGTGATTCTTCATGACAGAGGGTTGGAGTGGGACTTGGGGTCCAGGAGCTCTATCCAAATTTCCATAGAAGAAGCCCCTGAGGAATGAAGGGGATTCTTAGATAATTTATCTATTTTTATAATTGTTTTCCTAATCCATGTGGCCCAGACAAAGGGCTGTCCTCCTGAAGGTTTTACAGATGACTTTTGGCATTGAAAATTCTTGAAATTCCTGATGATCCTCACTATGTTGCAGAGACCAAAATGTAGATGGATTCAAAGGGCATATCCCAGTAACACTGAGAATTTCTCCACGTGACAGCAGTACTGCTCTGGAGATGGGAACCAAAAGGCCTTTACTCACTCTGCCACCTGATTCCATTCCTTTCCCAACAGCCCTCTTCCTTTGTGTTTGGTTGAAGAGACAAGGAATGTAGCTGGAGATTGCTGGGATTTATGTAAGGCTCAAGGAGCAAAGATGTAAACTTCTCCCTGCTCAGAGCTCTGAGCATCATATTAGAGACCTGCTCTCAAACTCCAGTCTGTGGCAATGGAGGCCAGAGCTGCAGGACCCCCAGCCAGGCCATGGCAACCATCCAGAGGGGATGGGGTGGTTGCTGCTGGAGGAGGAATGGGTTGGTCACGTGGCAGTTAAAGGTGTGGAAAGGAACTAGCAAGCTCCAATAGCCCAGCCCCTCGGGTGACTGGGGAAAGCAGCGTTGTTCCATGGGATCAGCATTGTTCCATGGAATTGGTGTCCTATGGGATCAGTGTTGTCCCATGGGATCAGTGTTGTTGTGTGGGATTGGTGTTCCATGGGATCAGTGTTGTTGTGTGGGATTGGTGTCCCATGGGATCAGTGGTGTTGTCCCGTTGGATCAGTGCTGTCCCATGGGATCAGTGCTGTCCCATGGGATCAGTGGTGTTGTCCCGTTGGATCGGTGTTGTCCCATTGGATCAGTGCTGTCCCATGGGATCAGTGGTGTTGTCCCGTTGGATCGGTGTTGTCCCGTTGGATCGGTGTTGTCCCATTGGATCAGTGCTGTCCCATGGGATCAGTGGTGTTGTCCCATGGGATCAGTGGTGTTGTCCCGTGGGATCGGTGCTGTCCCATGGGATCAGTGTTGTCCCATGGGATTGGTGTTGTCCCCTGGGATTGGTGCTGTCCCCTGGGATCAATGCTGTCCCCTGGGATCAATGCTGTCCCGTGGGATTGGTGGTCCCATGGGATTGGTGTTGTCTGGTGGGATTGGTGCTGTCCTGTGGGATCAGTGTTGTCCCATGGGATCACTGTTGTCCCCTGGGATCAGTGTCCCATGGGATCAGTGGTGTTGTCCCGTGGGATTGGTCCTGTCCCGTGGGATTGGTGTTGTCCCCTGGGATTGGTGTTGTCCCATGGGATCAGTGCTGTCCCGTGGGATCAGTGTTGTCCCATGGGATTGGTGTCCCACGGGTTTGGTGTTGTCCTGTGGGGGATCAGTGTCTTATGGGATCGGTGCTGTCCCGTGGGATTTATGCTGTCCCGTGGGATCTGTGTTGTCCCCTTGGATCAGTGTTGTCCCCTGGGATCAGAGTTGTCCCCTGGGATCAGTGGTGTCCCCTGGGATCAGAGTTGTCCCCTGGGGTCGGTGTTGTCCCCTGGGATCGGTGTTGTCCCCTGGGATCGGTGCTGTCCCCTGGGATCAGTGGTGTCCCCTGGGGTCGGTGGTGTCCCGTGGGGTCGGTGTAGTCCCCTGTGATCAGTGGTGTCCCCTGGGGTCGGTGGTGTCCCCTGGGATCGGTGTTGTCCCGTGGGATCAATGCTGTCCCCTGGGGTCGGTGGTGTCCCCTGGGGTCGGTGGCTCTGCAGGGTGGCCGGTGCCGGCGCAGGGGGTGGTGAGCGTGGCTGTCACAGCCCCTCCCGCAGGCCCCGGGGCTGGCGCGCCCTGGCCGTGCCGGCACTAGCTCTGAGTGTTCACATCCAGAGTTCTCTCGATCTCCACTCTTCGTGGCAGTGAAGACCCAGGCGAGCCAGTCCAGCAAGAAGTCCCCTGCGTCGCTGAACCGCTGCTCGGCCCTGCTGCACCGCGGCCCCTCCGGCGTCCCGCCCGCGTCCCAGGCGCAGATGTTCCGCACTCCCAACTCTGCATCCCCGGGGAGCAAGGCCATCACAGGTACAGCTGCCTTTCTGCCATCAGCCTTCTTAACTGCTCACTTAACTCAGGGTGCGGCCCCAGGCTGGCTTTGGACCCTCCTGGGCTCAGTCTTCTCCATGCGCGATTGTCCCAGAAAAGCTGCTCCCAGGAGCGGCTGAGGGGATCAGATCCTTTGGCATGTTATAAATAAAAATTTCCCTCAGCAGGAGGTCTTTATAACCTCTTGCCAGTGACAAGCTGGTTTTATTAAGCATCATGGTAACCACAAGGTTATAGAAGACCCTGTTTCAGTCCTGGTGTCACAAGCTGAGGAACAGCTTCCTGACAGAGACTGGTGTCATGGCTGGTCAGGAATGGGGTTTTTTGTTGGGTTTGCAGCACTGTTTGGCATCTTGTGTTTGTTTCCCTCAAGGGGATGTTTTCAGGCTAGGCCTGTGCCTTTGGAAGTGAGATGAAGTACAGGTGTTTTCACAGTGCTCCACTCCCCACAGGAACCTCTGAGACATAAACTGAGCCCTGGCAGAAAAATTAATGGCACAGAACTATTACAGAGGTGTTAGAAAGCTCAAGTGAGGACTGATCTTGCCGTAGTCTGTTTTCTCCTTCCAAACAAGATCAAACCTTAAAAAAAATATTAAAAGAAAACAAATAACAAACCTTTTTCATTATTTAACTTGCAACAACTGAAAAATAACAGTTATTCAATAGAGTGTGAGACACAGAATGACGTGAGGCAGCTGGGAAGCACTCTGCTGAGTCTGTGGGATTGATGGATATAAATATTCCATGGGGTGCAGAAGAAGGGCTGATCAACCAGGGTGTTTAAACGCCCTGAAATGTCTGGCAGTGGCAGATGCCAAGTATAGAGGTGACTGTGTTGGGAGAAGCCATGGGAACAAGGATGGGGTTTGGTAGATAGCACACACATCCTCTGCTGCCAGGGGCTGCAGTGAGAGACC
>JAOXXN010000220.1:896528-907011 GCA_026770055.1 Myrmophylax atrothorax | reverse complement strand
GCCTCCCAGGGTCTGCCAGCTGCCAGGGCACAAATACAGCTCCCATTAAAGGGGTTCAGCTCTCTCATGCAGTAGCTGGTCTGTGACTGGTACAAACTTCCATGGAGTTGGGGGGTCCAATGGCCAGATCGGAAGGGTGAGGAAATAAGGGGGAGCTGTTGTTCTGTGAACACCCGCAGTTGTGCAGAGCACAGGGAATGCTGATGAGGGGGGACACAATTGCACAAATGCACAGAGCTGCAAAGCAGCCTGAAAATGCTGTGCCCAGAGGAAGGGTCACCATGTGAGTGCAGTTCTCCCCAGGAGAAGGAGAGTAACACAGGGAGGGGCCTCAGCTAAGGAAGTGTTGCTTTGTTTGGTTGCATAAATATGTCATGGTGTCTGCTGGGCATTTGTGTGGAATTGAGGTTCCTAGGAATGAACTGTTTATTTCTGGTGCCACATTAATTTAAGCTGTTCCAGCCTTCTCATGTTGAACAGGCAATTTGCAGACAGGAAGAAAGATATCTGGATTAAAATAACTACTCAGCAGCCAGTCTCTGTGGGTGATATCCTGCCAATTGCTCAAGAGCCCTGGGACACCAGGAAAGACATGAGGCAGTGCACAGAAAACGTTGAGGCAATGAGCAGTCAGCAGAACTGGGACAGCCAGGGACTGCAGGCTGCAGGCACAGATACTGGGCTGGGCTGGGCTGGGCTGGGCTGGGCTGGACATGGCCAGAAGAGTCACTGTGAGAACAAAGTATGGGCAGAAAAATGTCAACTCTCAATTTTGCCTGGAGAATCTCTGGAGTGAGAGATTGGCAAATCCCCAGTGCAAGGTGATTTATCATTAGTCATTCAAACTTTGTGTCTGTTCCCTGGGTGGGTGGCTTTAGTGGAAGTGACTGTGCTGTGGCAGGGTCATGACTGTGCATGCAGAAAAAAATGTCCCATAATCAATAAAAAGACCAGAAAAATCCCAGCAGTCTTTCCTCACACACAATAGCATCCTATCAAGTGCCTGAGCTCCTGTTGCAGACTGACAGTGGTTTGCCTGTGTGTAGAAAGCCAAGCATAACAAGGAGCCTGAGTTAGCACTTCTGGCTGGAGAGCAGCCAGAGATGATGTTCAGAATTCCTTGTGGTGTTTTAAGTGGTTAGTGCCAGTGCTGTGGGCTGTGTGCCTGCTCCAGAACAGGTTCATTTGGGGGGGGACAGTAAAGTGTTCGTGTTTGCCCCTCAAAAGCTTTTGTGCAGCTGAAAGAGCCCTTTAGTGCCTGGGGCCACAGGGTGGGGCAGTGAAGTGTCCGTGTGGCCCCTGAGAGAGGACAGCACTTCCCAGGGCAGAGGCCAAGAGCACAGACAGTGAGAGTGGTGCCTGGAGGAGCCTGAGCTGTGCAGCTGCTCAGCAGGACCAGGTCAGGAGTTGTGTCAGTGAAGATCTTGCCCAGGTGCAGCCCCCCAGCTGCAGTGGCACTCGGTGCAGTGTTGCTGACAGCACTGAGTGAAGGGATCAGCAGTGTTCCCTATCCAGCTGGTGCCTTCCATGCATCCCCTTCCCACAGCACTGTCTACTCATGTCCTTGCCAAGCATCATCCATGCCTTCATCTTCATTCCTTGCTGGCTGGGCCTGCCAGCTGGAGCCTCTTCAACAGCTCAGGTCCTCAGTGCATGGGGATGTGCAGCACGAAGGCTCACTGTGCCTCACCCATGTGGTTCATGAGGCTGGTTCTCCTTCCAGGCAAACCAGGCCAAGGCTGTCAGGGAGCCCTGAGAGCCTCATTCATGGATGTGTCAGTTCACACATTCTGTAAATGCTCTGAATTGGTGACTGAATAATGCTAAATACAGTAATGATTCCTTACCCCCTGCAGGGGTCTGACACTAAAGGCCCTCACTTTGGAACTGTAAGAAGCTACACATGCTCTGAGGTCTTGGGAACCCAAACACTGCTCCTGTTCCAGGCACTGTGGGCTGGATGCAAACAGATCCCAGTTGCCCAAGGGCTCACTGAGCATCCAGGTTTCCATTTCTTTCTGTCACACCTTACAGAGAGGCAGATGTGCATGGAAATGTGCATTCTCAGCCTGAACTGCACTGCTTAGGAGCTCTCTCCTTTGGTATCCAGGGAGACTGGAACACCCTGGGTTTCCTTCCCAGCTTCAGTTTGAGGAAGCTGCACAGTGAATCTGGGAAGTTGCATCTGGAGCCCCAAAGAAAGCATTTGTAAAGGGTTTCTTGCCCCCTTGGCTTTTCCTCTGCAGCCTCCTCACTTGACTGTTTCCATTCCTGTAGTGGAGGGTGTATGTTAAAATCTCTGGACATTTCAGAGTGAGAAGGAATGATGAGAAACTCAGCGACACAGGGAGAGAGAATTCCCAGCTGGGCCTGTCGGATTTGGTGGTAGATGGAGCCTCCCATCCTGCCCTGCTCAACTCTGGCCTTGCAGAGTGTGGGTGAGGATCCGGGAGCAGATAGGCAGAGCTGTGCAGCTTGCAGCAAGGGCTCTGCCAGTCTCAATACTTAAATCTCTTTCTTTTTTGCAGAAACCGCAAGTCCCCTGATTTCAAATCCTTTCCCGCTTTTACAAAGTAAGTGTGATGGGTGTCTGTGGGGCACAAGGGCAGGACTGCCCCCCTGCAGCCCTGCTGCCCTGCCCTCTGGCATTTTTCATCAATAAATGGGGCTTTTATTACGAGTCCAGGTGTTGAAGAACAAAATGTCTCAGTTCTGTGGCTCTGGTTTCAGGTTTAAATGCAGCAGAAATCCCTCAGGGTGTTTCTGTGCTCTGTGAAGCTGTTAGACCACTTCATTTACAGCCTTTGGGGTTTTTTTGTGAAATATGCCAATAATACTTGTTCTGAGACCAAGATTTGAAAATGGACCCGTAGTTGAGTTACATTTACACACAGAAAAACTTGCCATCATGTCTCAGCTCAATAAACACCCGTGCAGAGCCAATTCCCTTTGGCCAAGGAGCACAGATGAGAAACAGGAGCACTGCGGGGAGCAAGCAGGAGGGGAAGGAGAGAGGTCTGGGATGGGCAGGCACAGGAGATCTGTGCTGGAGATTCTGTCCCATGCCCTTGTTGTTTTCAGCAGGTGGAACTTCTTCCTTTGCCTTCCTGTGTGGTTGGTCCCTGCTTGGCTTGTGTCAGAATTGTAGGGGTGATGTCTTTTGCATCAGCCTGGTAATCCAGGCCAGCCCTGAGTGCTGCACCCTGAGCATGACCACAGTGAGGGAGGGCTTGTGTTCTTCCCCCACTTACAAACCTGAGAGAGAGTGGAGAGCTTTATTCAGAACATGAGAGTTCACGAAGGAAAAGAAATCCAGTTAGTGCCAACACTTGATAAGGCTGGTGCATTTGGGCTTCCCCTTTTCAGAGCTCCAGAGCACCTTGTCACCCAGCACCTCTTGCTGTCTGAGCTGGGTGGAAGTGACAGACTTTGTTTTCAGGAAACTTCCGCTGATTTTGGGGTGTAATGGCATTTTTAGGAGCCTGCTGCAGGTTCTGCTGTCCTGTCTCATGGGTTTGTGTCAAAGGGGTGGCAAGATGCTGGTGAAGCCAAAGCCAGTGGAAACGCTGGGTGGGGACGCTGAGAAGTTTCTCTCACAGTTCTTCTACATTTGTTTTTCATCAAGTTGTGGATAGAAGTGTTGAAATGTGGGTCTTGTCTGTTGAGGAAAGAGCTGCCTGGAGGCTCTCCCTGCACTGTGGGTGTCACTGGGTGTCACTCAAGCACCTCGGGGCACTTTGTGTTGAAGCTTTCTGTTAAAGCTCTCAACACATGCTCTCTCCTGGCCTCAGACCAGGCTCTGCTGCTTTCCCTGGCTTAGATGTGGCAATGAGAGTTAACATGGGAATTAGAATGATTTATTTAAGCTAAGCACAAGTGCTGGTTTCCCTCTGCCTTGGCTCACACAGCTGCTGCCTGGCTCTGGGGCCTTGCTCACTGTGTGTACGCAAAGCACTAATAAACGTGTCTAATAATAGCCCTGGGGAAAGATGTTTTAAACTGTGCAACCAAATGTGAGCATTAGTTCTGTGTGGCTCAGGAGACTGAAGAGGTTTCAGCAGCTGCTGGTGCTTTAGGGTTCTGTGGAAGTGTTTGCAGAGAGGACCTGGGCAGCCAGTAGCCAGTAAGGGTGACATGATGGCATGCCTTGGAGCAGAGAGGGACCTGCCTCACACAGGAGGTTGTTTTGGGGGGGAAGAATGCTTTGGGAGAGAAACTTTGTGCTCAACAGCCAACACCCAGCACACCACAGGCAAATGCCACTTTTTGGGGGGGAATCTGGTGCTTGATAGGAGACCGAAATGCCATTGCTTGGGGCTGCTGCAGTGCTGGAGCTCAGGCAGTTTGCCAGAGGCTCTTGCAGGTGCCCTGGGATGGGGGTTGCTGTTCCAAAGGCATTGCTTGCTCACTGCAGATTTCCTTAGCTCTCCACTGCACAATCCCTCTCGATGGGAAAAGAGGATGAGAGTCAGACTCCTCTGAGATCAGCTGCCTGTAGGATGGTCCTTTCTTCTGGCAGACAGGACACGGATCAGAGTGATTTCCTCCTCCCAAAATTTCAAATATTTTGCCTCAGAAGAGGACATGTTTGGACAACGCTCTGAGGTACAGGGTGGGATTGTTGGGGTGTCCTTTGCCCAGGAGCTGGACTTCAGTGATCCTTGTGGGTCCCTTCCAGCTCAGGATTTTCTGTGATTCTCTGATTCTATAAGAGCTGTTCAGTCAGGACCCAGGCTCAGCATGGCACAGTCCTCAAGAGGAGCAGTGCTTGAGAGACAACCAGGCAGGGATGGAGCTGGGGGCACAGGGATGGGGGGCACAGGGCCAGGGAGCACGGGAGCAGCACAGGGACAGGGAGCACAGGGGACTCAAGGACAGGGAGCACAGGGGACACAGGGCCAGGGAGCACAGGGACAGCACAGGAACAAGGGACACGGGGCCAGGGAGCACAGGGGCAGCACAGGAACAAGGGACACAGGGACTGGCAGCACAGGGGCAGCCAGGGCCAGGGAACAAAGGAACAGGGAGCACAGGGACAGGGAGCACAGGGGGCACAGGGCCAAGGGACACAGGGACAGGGAGCACAGGGACAGGGGACACAGGGCCAGGGAGCACAGGGCCAGGGGACACAGGGCCAGGGGACACAGGGCCAGGGAGCACAGGGGCAGCACAGGGCCAGGAGACAGAGGAACAGGGAGCACAGGGGGCACAGGGCCAGGGGACACAGGGACAGCATGGCTTAAGAAAAACCTGCTCCTCCTGTGCCACAGGCTCTGAGTGCAAGGGACAGGAAGTGAGGAAGGAGGAAGAAGAGACTGGAGGAGGAAGGAGGTGGGAGAAGATGTGGGTGGAGATAGCGAGGGAGCAGCAGTGGTGCTGTGCAGTCACTTGTCATACACTCAGTGTTGTACCATCTCCCCTCCTCTGATGCCACATGGACAGATCTGCCCACACAACACTGGCCATCTCATACAGATTTTGCTGCCAAATTTAAGATGCAGGATTTGCAGAAGGCTTCTGAACATGCAGCAAAAACACAGAGCCAGAGGGACAGCAGGGCCCATGAGACAACCTCTACCCTCGTGAAGTCCAGATGGTCATGATTTCTTTTCCTTTTTGGACATTGTGGAATTTGAGGGGGAGTGCTCTGGAGGCAGCTCTGTGAGCTCTCCCTGTCCCCTCTCACCCAGCAGTGGTTACTTGGAGGAGCTGTGGAAACAAGGAGAGGAAGGGAAGGCTTCTCCTGCAGCCTGGTGAATTTATCCTCTGCTCCCTTGAGATCCAAGTGTGAAGGAAGGCTGTGTGGGTGCAGTCCTGCTGGGAATGGTGAGGGTTTGGGATGCTGTAGCCCATGACCTGCACCAGCCTGGAAGGGCTCAGGATCTGTGGTTACAGGTGGGAACTGGCGTCCCAACCACAGCCTGAGCCAGGCAAGGGCACAGCAGGAGCCCAGCTGGCACCAGCACATGTTCAGCATCTGCACAGAGGGGAAGCTTGGGGAAAGCAGAGCTCCCTCCACCCCAGCCTGAGGGAACAGCAGGAATGGTCACAGCACCTGGCACTGCTCCAGGCCCACAGTCCCAAGGGAGAGCTGAGGGCCTGGCTGAGCAACAGGGTAAAGGGCCGGGTTTCCTCACTGAGAGGGTGTAGCACTGCTCCTGCCACAGCTCCCACCCCTCAGGTGTGCAGCAGCAAGAGGAATTAGTTACTGAGACACTGAAGGGCTTACAAAGTGGAGGGAGAAGGTTTCCAGCAGTGTGACACAGTCTGGCTGGGCAGTCCTGCTGCAGGCTGGAAGCCTCTGGGCCATGTCATGGGCTCCTCCTGCTCTGCTCTTACATGAGACCCCAGAACTGCTGGGGCTGTGGGGAGCACAGATGTTCTCGGGGGTCTGTGCAGCACAGGGGGGGCACAGCTTTCCTTGTACCTGCACCAGCAGAGCTGAGAGCAACAGGAGAGGTTTGTGGTTTGAAGCACTCATGGGAAGGCCTGTGAGCACCTTGCTGAGCTCAGCCCACCTGGAGGAGAACAGATTCCTCTTGATGTGGAAACAGCCTGGGCAAGAAAGAGGAGGGCTGGAATTCCCCTGAGGAAGGAAGGGCAGAGGTCCTGCAGTGGTGTGGAGGGAGCTGTGCTGGGAAGGAGGATGGGCACAACTGTGGTTCACAGGAGTGTGCAGATCAGTTCTGACACCTTTTCCAGTTCAAGTTACAAGAGAATTCAAAGGGAAGGGGATTTACTCGCTGTGTTACCCACCCAGGGAAACAGGTTTTTCCAGCAGTGACTTTTCCCTAGTTTTGGATACAGATTGCCTTCTTCTTCTCTCCACCTTCCAGATCCCATTTCCTCTTCTGCACTGACACATCCCACCCTCCTTCCAACCAGCCTGACTGTTCCCAGCTCTGTGCTGTGGGGCATGAGGAGCTTAAAAGCTGAAATCTCAGAAGTATGAGGATTGAGAAAGCTCTGGAAAGTAAAGTGACTGAGTTCATTCATTCCCACAGGAATTCTGCACATCCTCCCAAGCATCCCTTCCATTGCTTCTGGGAAAGACTTTGGAATTGTTGGGTGAATTGAAACTTCTCCTTAGTTTTAACTCATTTTCATTTGTGGCAAACTGTAGACTTGTATGACTCTTTGTGTCAGAAGTATTTAGAAAATGCTTTGGCATTTTCAGAATGTGAATTTAGTTTTTTTAAGTAGATGATGATTTTATTTCCAAAGCTGGACATCTCTGGAGTAGAGCAGAAGGGGCAGCTTTTGGAAATAGGATGAAAATCAACTCAGTTTTTTTCTGAGAAAAATCCCAAATGAGAGCCCTTTCAGAGTTGAGTGCACTGAGCACACAGGGTGTTGTGTGCCAGAGGGAGGAGCTTGAGGTGAAGAACTGTGGAGACCTTGTGGTCACAGCATGATGGATGGAGATGGGAGAACCCAGGAAAGACTGGTCTGGAGTGGAGTCAGACAAGGAGGGAGCTGGAAAGACAGCCCAGGTTTCTCATGGTAGGATAGCTGAGAATACAACAGGAGGAAGGTAAAGCAGCTCAGTGAGATGATCAGTTGAGAAGGAAATGTGAGTGGAAGGAGAGCAAAATGAATGTGGGAAATGTGCTGCTTGGAGAGTCCTGGCTGGGTGTGAGGGATTTGCTTCCCAGTGAGATGCCCTGTAACTGAGCTTGGGGAGAGCTGTTCTGGTGGCTCCTGGAACCTCCTCCTGAGGCAGCTCTGGAGTTTGTGTTGGAGCAGAGAAGGACCCTGGGACTACAGTGAGAAGTGGCTCCCTCATCACAGCTTGCCAATAGCAGCTCATTATACTCACAGTCAGCAACAGTTTTGCCCTGGAAGCCCTCAAAGCCATTCTTACGTAGGATGTTCACCATCTCACATCGGGGGATGATTCTTCCCTGGGTGCCTGGCAGAGCCAGAGCAAGGAAGGCAAGGAGTAAGCCGAGGGACAGCATTGAGTTTCTCATCATGCAGCCCAGACCAAGAGGTGCCAAAGCAACGTGAGCTATCTGTCTGCCAGGACTGCCTTTTATTCTTGCTCCCAGGAGGAGGACCAGCTGGCTAAGCAAGCGTGACTGGGAAGTTTGGGAGGTGCCCTGACGGTAAAAAGCCAATAAGGAAGTGGGCCAAACTCCAAAACAAATTCCTGGAGGGTGACAGCACCTATTTCACTGGTCCTGCACAGCTGTGGCATTCCATGGACAATCCAGCAATCCTCAGTTTGATATTATTCCAAGTACCCTGGATCAAAGTTGTAGTTGCCTCGTGTGAGTATCATGGTTTAACCCCAGTAGTCTGCTAAGTCACTCAGTCTCTCCTGACTGGTAGGATGGGGGACAGAATCAGAAGTGTAAAAGTGAGAAAACTCATGGGTTGGGATACAGACAGATTAATGGGGAAAGCAAAAGCCATGCATGCAAGCAAAGCAAATTAAAGTTTTAACACACTTCTTCCCATCAGCAGGAAGATGTTCAGCCACCTCCAGGAAAGCAGTGGCTTGATGAGACAAACACCACCGCTCCAAATGTCCTTCCTCCCTCAGCTTTATACTGGGTGCATGAGGCCATGTGGTCTGGGCCAGGGGGGTCAGCTGTCCTGGCTGTGTCCTCCCTGTCCTGGTTTAGGATTGGATCCCCCAGTTTAGTACTCCCACTAAAAAGACCTTGAGCTGCTCCCCTCCTCACCCCCATAGGAGGCCCAAAGGGCAAAGATCATGAGTTGACATAAGAACAATTTACTGGAAACAGCAATGAGATCAGAAAACGACCAGTAGCACCAAGAGTTTCATTCCCGAATTATGGTGTGTTATGGTTTTAAATTTTTAGTGACTTTTTTCCACACCAACACGGTCAGAGGGGTGGGGGGAAGCAAGCTTTGATCAGGTAGATTTAAACATCAATATTCAATTGTGTTTTCTAGCAAGGATCTTCCGGCTGTTAATGGCTTTCCCACTGAAGGGCTGGTGGCTTTCCCTGGAGAAGTGGAGCTCTTTTGTCTCTCCCGCCTGTGCCCTTGGCAGGAAGGGAAACCCCATTCCCTGTGCAACCTTAGCTGGGGGACCAACCCCAAAGGAAGGGCTCTGGGGGAGGAGAGGAGGCGAATAAAGGGCTGGAAGTCTGGCTTGAGGTGGCTTTTTCACTCTGGGACCGGGGCTGCCGAGCTGCCACGCGGTGCCACCGGCAGCAGTGCTGTCTCACCTTGGATTGCCATGCCCAGCTCAGCAATCCAATGGAATTGCTGCCTGCCCCTCCTGTGCCTGCTGCTCACAGTGCCACCGTAAAGCAGCAGAAATGAACTTCTTAACACCAGTTTGTAGGTGTTAAAAAGCAGGCATTTTCTTTACCCAGCGCTGGACGTTTGGAAAATAGCTCCTCTAATCGAAGGTGCCAAGGGATGGGTGGACAGGGCTTTTTATACACATGCTGTTTCATAGTCATAAATTAGTCCCACTTAATACATATTCATTAGTTGCTTTACATAGTCACACCCCTGTTGGAGGTCCTTCTTTGGTCCTGCTGGGTCTTCTTCACAGTCTTGGCCTCAGTTTTTGAGCAGGCACAGCATCATTGTGTTCCACCACCAAAACCTGTAACATTTGCTCTTTATTTCACAGGGGTACACAGAGTTTAGCTTACATCCTGTTTGTCTGAGTTACATCCCATGTCTAATGCTCAAGGACTTCTCCAAGATTACATCGTTCTTTCCTTGGCCATTCTGGAATGCTGGGAGTAAAGTTGCTGTTTCTCCTGCATGGGGTGATAGCCCTGATAACCTCTTGATGGGCTAAGGGAAACACAACCCCTGGTGAGGTGCTCTCAGAATACCATTGTCAGACCATAATGGGTTACACAAGAAAGGACAAAGAGACGACAGCGGCTTCCCGAAATTGCTTAAGACAGGCTGATAGGATTACTGAAGAACAGAGTGTTAAGGAAATAGCATGGCCTTTCTTGGAAACATCCTGAGAACACAAGGAGCCAGCCCTTAAGCCTGTGTTATCTGTCTACCATCCCACAAGGTATTAATGACTATAGTCACTCAAACTACCCAAGAAAAAAGTATAAAAAGAGATCAGGCATGAGCCAAAACAAGGGAGAGAAATCTGATGGACTATGCCTTATAACTTACACCTTATACTCTCATAATGCCTATTACCTTATACTTTACCTTATACCCTTACAGTACCTTATACCTTCTGGATTACTGTCTTTCCCTTTCACCCTATACAATATGGGTCACTACAGTGCCTGTGGGAAAATGGGGAGTTGAGAACATGTCCTTCCATAGACCCTTCCAGCTGCTGAGTTCCAGCCATCCCAACCATTGTAGGAATTGCACAGCTCCCACCTAGACTATGGTAAGAGTTATGCAGAGGCCACTGCAGCAGGGCTTGGTCCTAATGTTGCCCGAAAGAAAGGAAAAATACACGAACCAACAAGGTATAGGTTAATGAGGTGCTTTAATCCAAAGCCCGGGG